>LR753306.1:722497-831719 GCA_902729485.2 Mus minutoides
ATAAATCACAAGTGTTTAGTGATGACTATTGCTTTCAAAAAGAAAATGTGTGTAGTAAAATATGTAGGTATTAGAATATAATTTCATGGGATAGGAGTATATAAAGATGAACAGGAATCTATGGGTTTTAACTTGGATGTATGGATATTTAGGACTCAAATGTCAGTTCAATGAGAGCAAGACATTTTGTCTTAATAATTGCTCTGACTTGAATACCACAATGTATTTTATATTGAGTAAAGAATCATGATTTAGCTTGTTATAAAGGTATAGATAAATTTAGTAAAATCAGCTATATTTCAGTGTTTTGTAAGCCAGGTGAACTGCAAAAGGATATTCTATCAAATCTAAAAGCATTTTATTATTTCTATGTTTTCTCCCTAATCTCTCAAATACCTGTCTTACATTATACAGTGGTATATACAATATTAACTTGAGGATAATATCAAATTATTTTTGTTGAGACATTAGAATTATAAATATATTTAAATTATTAATGAGTACCAAGCAGTACACAAAGTATAATTGAATTTTAAGATTATTCTGAATAACAACTAATGACAGACTTCTTTAACCATCTTTGTTATTCTCTATTTAGGAAAATTTTGTAACTTCTTATTTATTCTGCAGCAATATTATTTATACTTACTAATTTAAGTGTAGACCCCTGTATTTTGAATTATAAAATATTTTTGGTTTACAGTTTGTATATCAAAATTTTATTTTAGGTTTATACAGCTTAGGTTTATAATTTATAATAACTGTAATTTGTTCTGCCTTTATAATTGGAAAAACTGAAAATCTGAAAAGCACTGTGCTCAGAGCCTCAGATTTTCTCCAACAGTTCTCAAAAGAGGAACTTGCAAACTTATCAGTGAAACCTATTGTCTGTTGTAATGCCCTGTTTAGCAGGTATTGAAAGGATGTGTTGATATAGTTTAGTGATGGTTTTTAACTTTCTGTTTTATTAAAAGAGAATAAAATAAAACAAGCTGGCTAGCAATCTGATATCTCCATTTAATCAAGTCAGGGAAGTGGGAATATCACTGACTTATAGTGCTGAATTCATTCATAGAGAAACATCAAATTGTGAAGTTATTGCAATACAGTTACAGTGAATGGAATTTAAAATACATTTTCATAAGGGATTTTTTTCTCATACCATGATGTAAAACTCTGAGGATCAAATAGTTTTATTTTGTTACAGAGACAGACAGTCTGTGACCATCTAAATAGAAATAATGTATCAAGTATCTCGGTTTACATATAGTTTTTAAATAAAACTGAGAAGAATCATGATCTCTATGCACTGGGAAACATATATTGTCAACATGTTCATTGTTCTTGCCTTTCCTGTTTTTAGACAAAAAGGTACCTGAAATAAGATTGTCTTTACTTCCTGGAAGTTTCACAATACCTGAATAACATAGATAACAGATACCACTGCCAAGTATTTTAAAAGTTACATTTATATCTAAAGCTATATTTTATTTTATTTCAGAACAATCACACACACACACACACACACACCAATATTCATGCACACACACACATACACACACACACACACAGACATCAAGGCAGATATTCACAAAGAAAGTCATGTAGGCACATATCTCTTTGTAAAGGAGGAAGCAGGAAAGATTGAAAGAGTAATTTTTACTATAAAGCTAAGTCTTAGACATCAAAATAAATCAATTTAGCTGAATAACTCAGTATAACTTTAAATAAGAAAAGGGAATTGCCACAATTTTAAAAGACTTAACTATATTTTTCAATGTCCAGGTCTGACAGTTGAGTCATATAGAGTAAGGTGACATTTTTGACATTATAATAATTTCTTAATATACATATTTAGCTATGATTGAATAGAGAACTAAAGAATCAAATATTCCCTACTAATTTGTAAATGAGCTTTACAGAAACTTTACATTTTGCTTTTATATCGTTGAATTCCTTTCTTTTTGACAACCATGTTATTAAATTTTGATTGGAATTAATTAGAATCTTTCATTGGCATATCATGACATACCATGAAGCATGATTGCAAAATCTTTATATTAATGAAGATATTCTCAAACGCCTTGAAACTATTCACATGTCCACAGAAAGTCAGAGATCCTTTTAAATATTTAGGAGCAGATTTTCAGAAGTACTATTTACCTTTTACAACATAACATGCAAGGTTTGTGTGAATATCTAAAGGATTTTTGTGGCATGATAAAGTGAAGTAAACCTTAAATCATTCATTTTCAGGATACAGGAAGAAATATAGCTACCTTACTGAAAGGAAGAGTAGAGGAGCCCCCACCGAAATCCAGGTATGTGAAATCTGAAGAAGTTTACATTCAGACATTATTTCATGCTTCCACCTCAATTCATGCCTGTGGTTTAAATGTTTTCAGGTAATCTCAGGAGAGCATTAAATCTTCCACTTTGTTCAATGATACTGATCTAGGTCTCTCCCGCTACAGTCTCAGATAACTTAATGAAACACATTTTTAAATTTAAGTGTTGAAACACATTTTGTTTCACATATATATTTCCAGGGTCATGAAAAACTCATTGATATTATGACTTGAATGCTGTAGCAATTTACTAGTGATGGCATTGTTTAGATATTTGTCAAAAGTGAGGAATTAAGGCACAGTTTGCCCTTTATGAGATAGAATGTGACATGGATAGTACTACATACTCCATGGCTTATCAGAAATAATCACCAGAATAACCAGTTTGAGGCAGGGGAACACAACAGCAAATATGGTGAAATAAGAATCAGACATCTTGGGATGAAATTCTTAGTGTGCCATTAATAATCAAGGTAACGTGGAGGAATTTTTTAGAACTTCATTTTTATTAGATATTTTCTTTATTTATATTTCAATTGTGATCCCTTTCCTAGTGTCGCCTCTGTAAACCCCCTGTCTCCTCCACCTCCCCTTTCTCACCAACCCACCCACTTCAGCTTCCTGGCCCTGGCATTTTACTACACTGGGGCATAGAACCTTCACAGGACCAAGGACCTCTTCTCCAATTTATGGCCATCCTCTGCTACATATGCAGCTAGAGCCATGAGTCACACCATACATTTTCTTTGGTTGGTGGTTTAGTCCTAGGGAGCTCTGGGGTTTAGTTCATACTGTTGTTCCTCCTATGGGGCTGCAAACCCCTTCAGCTCCTTGGGTACTTTCTTTAATGCACTTACTGATAAGTGGATATTAGCCCAGAAGCTCAGAATACCCAAGAAACAATTTGCAAAACACATAAAATTCAAGAAGAAGGAAGACCAAGGTGTGGAAACATTGATTCTTCTTAGAAGGGAGAACAAAATAACCATGGAAGGAGTTACAGAAAAAAAAAAAAAAAAAGTGTGAAGCAGAGACTGAAGGAATGACCATCCAGAGAGTGACCCACCAGGGGATCTATCCCATAAACAATCAGAAAACCCAGACACTATTGTGGAGGGGACAGAGCTTGCTGACAGGAGCCTGATATAGCTCTCTCCTAAGAAGCTCTGCCAATGCCTGACAAATACAGAAGTGGATGCTCACAGGCAATGAAGGAGCTAGAGAAAGAACTTCATTCTGTCAGTTTTCTCACATTTATAATGTAAAACATAGCTATCTCATAGAGAATCACCGCCCCTGTGCCCAAAGACCTTGCTTGATTAATAATTGCATGCTGGTATTCCTTATATGAAAGGCATTGATATAGATAGCTTAATAAGAATTAAATCTGTCTGTAATACAATAAAAAATATCTGTGATCAGAATTGTGAATAAATCATATTTAAGAGCCTTTAAAAATACATCTTGTTACATAACTGAGGTTATCTGGTACTTTCAAAAGAGATTTTGTTTTAAACTTCTGTTTAAACCTAAAAAAAAAAAAAAAAAAAAAGGAGTATCTGTCATAACATGGCAGGCAGGAAATGCCAAAGATGTTGACCTTCCCCTGGAAACACATGACTCCCATTGTTGGTAGTGGAAATCTGGGAGCCTGTATAGGAAGCACATGAGCATATCTTAGCTATCATGAGGCTCCATAAGTATCCAGGTTTAAATCATCTGAAACTTCACAAAGGAATTGCTGTGTTGCAGGATTGCTAGAGGAAATTATAAAGACATTAAGCATTTGTTTCTAATATTTGACCTGTAATGCAAAGAAGTTTATATAAAAATATAAAAATAAATATTTCTTTAAATTCAGAAGATCTGTTCTCTAGCTTACCGGCAAAATAAGTGCGGAAAATATTAATAAAAATTCTATGAATAACTATTAAAGAAAACATTATGGACATTGCATGAATAAAATTTAAGTGATTATACTCTTAAAATTTTGAGGAAAGATTTCTGCTTATGAACCATGATGATGATAATTTTTGTCAGAGTAACCAAAAACTGTACCTATAAGCTAGCACAAGCATCAGGATAATGAAGGTGATAGTGACTTCAAGCAGTCCTCTATCCAGTCTGATAAGATACCTACTTCACCTTCCCGTCTGGCTGCTCCTCTAGGTAATCTCACGCTTTTTCTCAGTTTTAAATGTCTGTAAGTTGAATAGATCCAAGTTTGTAGCTACAGTCCCCACTCACTTGCGTATTATGTGGTGTATGTCCAACTGCCAGATAATTATCTAAGCATATAGTTAACTAGATCTATTTTTGTCTGTCTACAATGCCAAAATTTATTAAATAATAATAGATTTATAAGGTAAAGTAGTTTTTTGCTTTTATTTTACTTTCTTTTTTAAAATTTTTATTAGATATTTTCTTCATTTACTAATCAGAACCCCCAGAGCTCATGTCTCTAGCTGCATATGTAAAGTAGTTTTATTGAAAACAATTTGTCAAATACCCTTTCTTTTCTTGATTTCTGGCTCAAACACAGATTCTTTTAAAATATTTCTAAATTGGGACTTTCCCACTCTTTCCTTCATTGTAATGAATACTACCTATGTCAACTCTGTTGACCAACAATGAGACCAAGAGGGTCTTTTTGATTCCTTTTTTCTCTTTCCTTTGTTGATTCCATCTAATTCATTATCTATTTTTTAATTTTATATATATATATATATATATATTTAGTATAGTCAGCTATAAACTCTATTCTATCATGTAGTGTCTTATTCTGTGCTTAGAATCCTGACTTCTCTGACCAGTTCTTACTCAATGTGCTCTTTGATATGATCCCGAAGTATTTCCTTTAATAGCATTATGCTTGCTTTTTTTCAAAGTACTTACTACAATTTGCTGCTTCGTCCTAACTTGTTAATTCATTGTCTGTCTTTGCTAGAACTAAATACATTTGAAAGGAGAGCCTATAGCTAAATTAGTTACTATTCTGTAGTGCTTAGTATAATATTTGTCCTAAATAGGCAAATAATGAATATTTTTAGGTGCCTGTATTTTTGTAGTTTAGTTCAAGCCTTTACAGTTGCTGAAATCACCACCAGAAACTTTATGAGATGCTAAAAATAATCAACTACTTCCAAATTGTATAAAATGAATGAAATATTTGATTTACCAAAAATCAAAGAATAGTTGCAATATTAACAACTACTGAAGTTTATAATAGTTGATCACCAGTTTCAAACATCTTTTATTAATTAATTAATTAATTAATATTTCATTATGACGAGGGAATTCTCCACCACCATAGAACTCCTAGATTAAGTATTATCCTTATTAGAGTATTGGCAAGAGATAAAAACCTACAATTCCTGACCAATATGGGTATTCCACCAAAAACACATCCTTCTGATCATTTAAAACAAATTACAAGATGACCAAAACCTGGGAGGTTTTTGGTTCTGTGTCTGAATTACTTATCTAGAATATACATTAAGAGCTAATATACTTAGTATAAAATTACTTGTTTCTTATAACATAGGAAATTATTCCTAACAAATAAGTTATTTGAGTTCCAGGACAGCCAGGGCTACACAGAGAAACCCTGTCTCAAAAAAAAAAGTTATTTGATATAATATGACTAATTAGTCCATGAAATATTCTTGGCAAAATTAGTTTCAATTTGCTTTACTTAAATTTGATGACATTTAAATAAATATTTTGGAAGTCATAATGTTCACATTTGCTACAAATTAGATTTATATATTATGATCAAATGTAAAAAACTGTTACATTAATAGTTCAAATATAATAGCATGTGAGAGGAAATTTTAACTCAAGTTAAACATTAGTTTAAAGAATTAATATAACTAAATTTAATTTTCAAGAGGCTGATTGTAGGTAATACACTTAGCAGAAAAATACTATTAGAGATCACTCATGGGAATTAATTAACTACATAGGAGCTAATGAATGTTCTAGGAATATAGTATAGTAGTGCACTAAGTTTTGAAACTTCTGTATCTAGCTTGACACAGTTTAAATCATTTAAACATGTATTAGTCCTACTTAATGTTATAATTAGCAAACTACTTTTATTACAGTGTTATTGGTAGCATGGTCTATTCTGTTTTATCAATAATTATAAATATGGGAACATCTCAGAAGGATAAGAACTTTGAGATAATTGAATGATGTGATTTACAAAGCCCCACAGGAAAACTGAAATAATGGAGTTAACTCTGAAAAAAAAATATAAGTGGATATATACATCAACAAATGTATTAATATATGTGTTCACAACTATTCTTTTTTAATTTTTAAAATGTCATTCTTTTTTGTTTTACTTTTATTAGATATTTTCTTCAACTACATTTCAAATGCTATCCCAAAGGCCCCTATACCCCCCCACACTGCTCCCCAACCCACCCACTCCTACTTCTTGGCCCTGGCATTCCCCTGTAAAGGGGCATATAATCTTCGCAAGACCAAGGGCCTCTCCTCCCAATGATGGCCGACTAGACCATCTTCTCCTACATATGCAGCTAGAGACACGAGCTCTGGGGGTACTGGTTAGTTCATATTGTCCTTCCTCCTATAGGGTTGCAGACCCCTTCAGTTCCTTGGGTACTTTCTCTGGGTCCTCCATTAGGGGGCCTGTGTTCCATCCAATAGATGACTGTGATCATCCATTTCTGTATTTGCCAGGCACTGGCATAGCCTCACATGAGACAGCTATATCAGGGTCCTGTCAGCAAAATCTTTTTGGCATATGCAATAGTGTCTGGGTTTTGTGACTGTTTATGAGATGGATCCCCAGGTGAGGTAGTCTCTGGTTGGTCCTTCCTTCTGTCTCAGCTCCAAACTTTGTCCCTGTAACTCCCTCCATATATATTTTGTTCCCCATTCTAAGGAGGAATGAAGTATCCACACTTTGGTCTTCCTTCTTCTTGAGTTTCATGTGTTTTGCAAATTGTACCCAATCACAAAAGAACTCACATGGTATGCACTCACTGATAAGCGAATATTAACCAAGAAACTTAGAATACCCAAGATATAATTTGCAAAACACATGTTTGCAACTGTTCTTGATAGAACTGCTGATATAGTGATAATTTCTAGCCACCTACCAAACATATAAACATTTAAATGTAGTTATTCATTGTTTAACATTTCATTATGTCAAAGATTAATTTTTTAATATATAACAAACATTATTTAGCAGTCTCACTATTGTAATACTATACTTTTCCAATTGAAATAAAATCTAATTTCTCAAAATTACATTTTAAAGTAAGTGTCTTTTGTTGTAATAAAGTGGAAAATAATCACATTGAGTCACAATTAGTGAATATTAATATTAACTGTAGTTTTACATATGTTCATTTTGTATACAAATGTAAATCTTGAGCCAGGCGTGGTGGCGCAAGACTTTAATCCCAGCACTCGGGAGGCAGAGGCAGGTGGATTTCTGAGTTCGAGGCCAGCCTGGTCTACAAAGTGAGTTCCAAGACAGCCAGAGCTACACAGAGAAACCCTGTCTCTAAATAAATAAATAAATAAATAAATAAATAAATAAATAAATAAATAAAATCTTGCTAAATGGACCTAATTATATAGTTTTCAGAATCCGGGGTTTCTTAAACACTGTGTACCTTTTTGAGCTTAGTTACTACAAATTCACTAATGATATTTTTGGACAAGTGATGCATCTTTATATAATTAATATTAATATAATTATATGCTAATTTTAATGTATTTTTGGAACTCAAATCTGATATAAATCCAGTACATTTTCTTTTAAATTTAACATACTGCATACACTATGAGTCTTTTCTAACATCTTAAATATAACTTTTAATTAATCATACTTAGAAAATTGATAGACCAAATTAATCTCCTGCTATGCATCAGCACAGCATGGGACAAAAAGAACAACAAGAGATATCTATGTCATTAAAGAACTACTTCAAGCTGTGCTAAACTTTTTCTTTTCTTCTTCTTTCCAGATCTGGAGAATAAATTATTGTTTGTATGATTATTTTGGGCAAATACATACAAATGTTTGCAATTTCTACAGCTTACTTTATCAAATGTATCCAAAAAGTCTTGACTATTAGTAAGATTCAGTGCCAAATACAGGGCATGCCCTGGCACTTACCTCATAGATTTTATTTTTTCCTCTTAATTAAGAGTCAAGATAATTAGATGAAAGTGAGCAAAGAAGGGGGGGGGGGATAAAGAATCTAAGAGATTGAGAAAATTATGTGATGGTTAGACGGTATCTAGTAGTTAACCTAAAAGAGTGATAGAACTTCATTATGGATTATTTGGGGACTGTAAAGGATATTAAAGTTTAAAATGTATATAATTGTACTCATGACAACTTAGGTAAGGTAACAAGTTACTCCTTTTTTAGTTTACTTCATGAGATTTGCTCTACTTACAATCATTGTCTCAGAGACAGGAGAATTCACCAACAAGCCTTAAATATTTGTTCTATAACTATAACTTAGAAATGGTCCAAACTGAAAAGTACAGTGTACTAAATTATTTCTTCTCTACTGAAACTTCATTTTGATTAAAATAAATTACTCACTGTCTTTCAGATACAAAATAGTGAGGAAGAAAAAATATCACTAAGTAGAAAGCATAGCTCTCTCTGTATATTAAAACATTATGGGTTCTTGCTAGTCATAGAGTTTTTTGTTTGTTTGTTTGTTTGATAAAACACTTTCAGACATAGGATGACTACTTCCTTGTCGATGTGGGTTAAATTTTACTAGAGAATATAGTTTCATATACTTGGATTTAACAGTTTGTTGAAACCAAGGTAGTTAAAGCAATGCATTGAAATGCAGTTGAAGTCTAATAGAAATATTTGTTTTCAGTGTACTGGATGTCAATTGTTAATATGATTCAGAGTGTCTGATTTTGTATTTCCTTAGTTTAGGAAGTTGCATGCTACAGACAAATAGTAAAATTGTCCAGTAATAATATTTTATTATTATTGTTGTTAAAGAAACAAAATATTCTTTTACTAAAACCTTGTTTGTTGATTTTGTTCAAAGTTCACAAATTATCAGATAGTAGTTATTGTCTAAAAAACTCACCATTATGATTAATGATAGTAGAAAAATATCAGTAATTATTTCTTTTGCTCTTATTTTATATATAACCACTAAGTTGCCTTTATATACTATCTCAATATTGCTATTTATTTTATCTCCCACTTAAATAATAGATTATTTGAGTTTGAAGAAATTTGGAATACATATAATATAATATATAATATAAAATAACATAATGCAATATAATATACCGGATACCTTATCATTTGTTAATATATTTTATTTGTGTCATTTTATAAAATTAATGATTAATGATTATTATTATATTAATATATTATATAAGTTCTTTATTTTATATCACATATTTATGCATATATTTATACCGTGTTTATGATTTATGTATTATAAATAATATCAAACTATTCTAAGGAATGACACAAAAGAGTATTTACTTTATGAATTACAGTATAAAATTCATATTTGGAACACATGGACACTTCTTTTGAAATTTATGATAATTAGGAAGCTGGAGAGATGGCTCAGTGTTAAGAGCACTGACTGCTCTTTTGGAGGTCCTGAGTTCAATTCCCAACAACCATTTGGTGACTCACAACAGTCTGTCATGGATCTGCTTCACTCTTCTGGTGTGTCTGAAGAAATTGACAGTGTACTCATATACATTAAGTAAATAAATAGATAGATAGATAGATAATAGATAGATAGATAGATAGATAGATAGATAGATAGATAGATAGATAGATAGATAAATAGATAAATACACAAATAAGATAATTCTAAGAAACAAAAAGAATTGTAAAGAAAAAATAGTTATAAGTAATAGAAGTAAATGAATCCTAGTCTCTGCACATTAACTACTCAGTTTCGCTTCCTCTCAGTTACAGAAGAGCCTACTTTGTAAGGAATGTTTTTGCTTTTCTTAATAGTACAGCATTATACAGGAAGATTTGCTTTTGTGATTATTTGGAATAGAAAAACTTCATTGATAGTTAAAATATATCTAAACTCTGTGAAGACAGAATTAAGGAGAGGTATACAATCTATGAAAATATTTTTTTCCTTAAGAATTTCTTCTGACTCTATCAAATATGTCTGAGAACCAAATTCAGAGCCTGGCTATCAATAAAATATTGCAAAGAAGCTTATTTTATAACCTAAACTTTGTTTTCATCTTTTCATATAAAGTAAGACTTTGATTTTAATCCTTTGTATATTTCTGAAGTTCTATCCCTGAGATTAATCTATGATATTGACTTTTGTATGCAATTAAAAATATTGTGTATATAGTCATAAAGCGATTGATGTTGAAATGCATGGATGTTCTTGGAATTAAATGAGGGGAACTAATAGCAGTTAAGATTATTTAATGTGTCAGTGTCTTATTTCAATTGACTATTCTATAATTTGTCTAGGAAACCATGACTATATAAAATTGTACTCTAGATTTTATCTGATACATGAAAATTATATACAATTGTCTGAAGACCATATACAGGGTTCTATAATAAATCCACCAGGTAGGAACATCCACAACACCCACAACACCCACAATACTCATCCTGTCACGTCTCCAAGTAGTATCGTCCACTCCAAATATGACGCCAGCAACTGACACCTATGGACTCTCCTTTGAACCTTTACAACATCACATAGTTTCTGAATCATGAAATGAGAACCTGCTAACTCTAAAGAATGCCTATTCTATACAGAGCAACTATATCTAAGCTTAGTTAAGCTATGGACTACTTCTTACACTCTATTTGCATATCATCACCAAATACCTCTCAAATTGACCTCCAAATACCATTTAGTTGTTTCAAACCCCAAGAAGTTAGGATAAGATCAAACAGAGATCTGAATAGCTATGAAGCACGTCAGGGAAAAGGGGCAGAAATCCACACCAAAAACAGTATAAATGATCTAATTCTGAGGTGCCTATGTCCCAACAGTAAAGCACAAACAGTATAAACAATCAATACAATCCCCAAATTAATCCTCATATACTATGTTCCCTGAGAAAAACAGCTTGAATGACTCCCAAAGCAATGATGTCAAAATAACAATTATGAAGACATTAAAGGAATGCATATAAGATAATAACAAATGCCATAATGAAGACCATTAAAACAAATTTAAATTAAATAAGGAATCAATTTAAGATATGAAAAGAAAATAAAGAAAAGTAATTTCTTGAATTTTCCATTATTTATTTATTTTTATTACTTATATGTGCTGTTGGACACTATTATATATGTGTAAAATGCATTCTGAATACTCTAATTTTGCACCATGCTCAACCAAGCCCATTCCATAAGTTGTTTTTTACCTCATTCATGTTTTTGTTTTCTTTTACACCTCATTTCCTTTCTTGAGTTCCTGACCTAACTTCCTTTGATGACAGACTGTAATCTGTCAGGTGAAATAAACCTTATTGTTCCCGAGTTATTTTTGATCAGTATATTATCACAATGGTAGACACCCTAAGACAGGAATCATCCACTGGAGTGTGGCCAATCTCCAAGGAGCCATGCTCTTAAAGAAAACTGACTTTAGTTCCAGAAAAGGCTCAGCCTTCCATACTTCTCTGTTAGTGTTGAGGGCCTATGAACTACTTTTCATTCTACTGACTTGAACATGTACAGGCTGTATGCAGGGCACCACAGCTTCTGTGAGTCCATGAGTGCACTTGTTATGCCATGTCCAAAAGACACCTTTTTTGGTGATCTCCTGGATATTGCAATTTTTCAGAACCAACTCTATCATTGTCCATGAACCTTAGGAAGTTGCAGTGATATAGGTAACTCATTTTTGTCTGAACACTACACTAATAATTATTTTCTACATTGTGACAAGTTGTGAGTTTCTGCATTAAACACATCCACAACACAAAAATTTCTCTGATGAGATCTGATTAATTTATTAATTTGTGGGTGTAGAGAAATACTTTTGAAATAAGTTTTATCTTATGTTCATTTAACAAAGTATGAATAGTTGCTTCACATATGTTTCTTGTAAGCTCCCAAACCATTGACTTTTGACCAGATTTGTATTCCATAGTGTATGTTTCTTCCTGTGGAGCAGTCTTTATGTTTAATCAGGAAATGGGTGACTATCCCTTTCACATTTGTGCCGCTATTGCAACCATGGCCCTATCATGCCATACTGGCCTTTATTGTAGTTAGAGGTTTCACAGTTGAGTATGACTGTTGATGACTTCCCCTCAGTAGCTGGAGTAGTACCTTTCCATAGTATGAGAGCTAGTCATCAGGGAGAAAGCTTTCTAATAAGTACTGAGTTGATTTCTGTATGTGTGATGAACAATGTGTGCTGTCTTAAGCAATTATTTCTTGGCATTAAATACTGATGTGTTAAAAAGTTTAATAGCACTAGCTTATTTGTTTTGGAGGTTTTTTTAGGACACTGTTGACCAGAAAATTACAGGGAAATATTCCACACCTGGCATTGGGCTTTTTATTTGGTGATTATATTTTATTTGGTAATTTACTCGGATTGTCATAATTTCTCTAGAAAGATAATTTCAACTAAATTATATTGTATGAATATGCATTCATATATATACATACATATGTGTGTGTTAATCATATATAATGGATTCTATATAGCTTTTTCCTTGTACAAAATTAATCAGAGTGCAAATTGGTGAAGCACCTATATAAATCGATGTGGCAGTTACCTAAAACACTTTAGAACAGTATGTTTTATTTCTGAGTATACATTCAATTCAATGGATTTTCTTTTTTCTTCTATCTATCTATCATCTATCTATCTATCTATCTATCTATCTATCTATCTATCTATCTATCTATTTTTAATTTACTTTATGTTGAGATACCAGCCCCCTCTAATTTTTCTCCATAGTCCTACCATGATAAATCTTTCTGCCTATTGCCCCCTCCCCTTCTCCTCAGAGAACAGGAGTTCCCCCCACCCCGGGTACCACCTTACTCTGGGGCATCTAGTCCCACCAGGGTTAAGCACATACTCTCCAACTGAGGCCCAAGCAGGCAGTCCAAATAAGGGGAAGGGGACACAATTGCAGGGAACAGTGACAGAGACAGACCCCATTACACTTGCTAGGGAAACAACATTAACACCAAGCTGCACATTTGCTACAAATGGGGGGTGGGGTGGGTACAGTTCCTGCATGTTCCCTGTTTGATGGCCCAGGCTTTGTGAGCCCCCATTGTCCTGGGATAGTTGATTATGTGGGTATTCTTATGGTATCTTCAACCCCTCAGACTTGCTCATCTTTGTTCCCCACTCTTCTGCAAGACTGCTGGGCTCTGCCTGATGTTAGACTGTAGATCTCAGCATCTGCCTCCATCCTCTGCTGAATAAAGCCTCTCAGGGGACAGTTATACTAGATTCCTGTCTACAAGCATAGCAGAGTATCATTAATAGTGTTGGGTTGGCTCTTTCATGTGGAATAGGTCTCAAGTGGGGCCAGTCACTGGTTAGTTGTTCCCTCAGTCTCTGTCCATCTTTATCTCTGCACATCTTGTAGGCAAGACAAATTTGGAGTTGACAGTTTTATGGGTTGGTTGATGTCTCCCTCACTCCACTAGAATTCATGCTTGGCTATAGGAGATGGCCATTTCAGGGTCTATATATCTTTCTGGTAGGAATCTCAGCTAGGGTTACCCCCAGACTCCCCATATACTCTCCTATATCATGCGTTTAGCTAGTCACAAGAAGTGAACTTCCCCCTGATTTCCATTCTCATTCCTAGGCCTCTTTTACGTCCTTCTCCCCATACCTGGTCTGCATCCCCATTCCCCTCTTCATCTCCTCTACTACCCAGCTACTTCTTTCCATCCACCTCAAGTGAATATTTAGTCTTCCCTTCTGAGTAAGGTTCACACATCCACCCTTGGGACTTCTTAGGGTCTGGGGATTGAAGCATGGTTATCCTGCACTTGGACTTTATTTTCTACTATGGACACACATGTTAACCCATGTTCAGCTATTCCATTTTAAATAACTAGGCCTTGAACCAGACTAATTACTGATCAGTTAATGTCCACCAATAGGTAGTGACAATTTTGTATTTACATACAATGGAATTTTATGCAGCTGTAAAGAAAAATGGAACTTGCTGGTAAATGGATCAAGTTGAAAAATTTTATAGTGAGTGAGGTAAACCAGGTTAAAAAAAACACTTCATTTTCTCATTAATATGTGTATTTTTTATTATTTTATTTATTTACACTTCAAATGTTGGCCCCTTTCCCAGTCTACATTACGCAAACACCCCATCCAATTCCCTCCCCTTTGCCTGTAATAGGTTACTCCCACACCTACCCACCCACTTTTACCTCACCCCTCTAGCATCCCCCTTTGTTGGGACAAAAAATTTTTCCCCAGGATTAAGCTTCTATCCTCCCATTGATGCCAGACAAGCTCATTCTCTGCTACTTATGTAGCTGGAGCCATGGACCCACCCATGTATACTCTTTGATTGGTAGTTTAGTCTCTGGGAGCTCTGAGGTGTCTGGTTAGTTGATATTGTTATTCTTCCTGTGGGGTTGCGATCTCCTTCAGCTCCTTCAGTCCTTCCCCTAGCTCTTCCATTGGAATCCCTAGGAGCAGTCAGATGGTGGGCTTTGAGTGTCTATATCTGTCTTACTCAGGTGTGGCAGATCCTCTCAAAGGACAGAACTTACTGGGCTCCTGCTGAATTGTTAGAGGTATATATTTAATTAGGATTAGTCATAGAACCCAGGAATTACCATTGCTTTTGTAGAATGAGTTGAAAGATCTTAAGGTCAAGGTACAGAGTAGTGCAGACTATATGAAGAGTAAAGAATCATGCGGAGATGGATTGGAAGGTATTGGAGGGAAAATTAACACAAGCATATTTCTTTTGACATAATAACCTTCAAATTGACTCATGTATTAACAAATTATAGGACATTTGTATAGATAATAACTACTCTATCATAGTTTTCATAATTATTTATCATTTGATATCTAATAAATCTTTTTCTGTTTTTGGGAATAAACTCATGAATGTGATTCAGTTTATGGAAATACATCTGATAGTGGGGGGGCGGTTAACTGCTGACAAGTAAATTTCCCAAGAAGATGAACTAAACACACATGATATTTCATAATGGACTAAAGTAATAATTAATAATATCTGATAATAGCAAAACTTATTTGTGAAGAAAAGTCAGCATTTGCAAATATAACTTTAGCTTCCTCCAGTAGAACATGTTCATTATAAGAATAAAAATAAGCTTCAGAATTATGCCAACCTAGGAAGCTACAGCTCTCTTTCCTCACTAATATGAGTTTAGAAAGATTAATCATTAGTTTTACATTAGGTTATACTTAAGACCTCAGTTTTTCACATAAATTTTCAGCAAAATGATAAATTCTGCCAAAAATATATTGCCAGAAGGCATTGGAAAGATTGTGTTCAAAATACTTTTGAAATACTTAATATAGTGTCTTCTAACACAAAGACAAAATTAATTAAATGTTGAGGTCTTGATTCATGATATTCTTACAGATTGATTCTAACAAGGATTACTAATAATGATCTTTTAATTACTTCAGTATATATTTGATGGGCAATTACTTAAAAATATTGAAATAGTACATGTCCCTGAATTTTGTAGTTCAAAGGATGAGTGATGGTGAGTTTAAGATCACCCTCTTAAGGGTGCTTATTAAATTTCTACATATTTTCATAGTATTTGAATATGTTTCAATTTATTTTGAATTATATAGTAGAATTCTAACTTGATATTTCAATTTCAAGCTTAATTGATATAAATAAGGTTATTAAGATAACTCTAAATTCTCAATAAAATGACACATTAATTTCTATGGTCAAAATTTCATAAAAAGCATTCTTTAATATGTTTGACCCAAGTGATAATATTTGGACAGCTCATAAATCTCTGCGAAAAGCAGCTTAAGATAATTTTGGAAAACATTGTACACACTCTCATTTTAAAATAAATTAAGCAGAAACATTAGCACACAGAGGAAACTTCTTCAAATTGGCTAAGAGAAGATGAGGATGAATAGAAGGTATGACATTTTGTATGGTCTCTGAAGCTATCCATAGACATTCTCCAGTAGGTGAAAAATTCCCACGAGGGAACTATTTCAACTCATAAAAGATGGATCAATTAAGGTAATGGTGAATTATATAGGTTTAATGGTAAATTTTAGATGACTATGTTTTGACATTATAAGAAAAACCTCGTTTATTACTTCTAAACACACATATCCTAATATTTATTTGCCTATAAATCATATCAGAGAAAGTGCTTGCATTGAAAGTTGCATGTGGGTTACTTTGTTTTCTTTTTACACCTGTTATATGTTAAGATTGGGTGAGAGAAATATAGCAAGAAAAGGGAGAAGAATTTTGCATCATCCAACCCAGTGTGTCATTTGAAGATTATGACGTTTCAGCAGTATTTCTGTAGAAGTAAACTTAGTCCATCTGACTACTACGTTTTCTTACTTTACTTATTTCATGATTTGTTTGTTTAAATTGAAATAATATTACTTTAAATGCTTTGCACTTTTATGTGTTCTAGCTTATTTTCTTTGTAACTTATTTAATTTGAAAAATATTGTATTTAAATGCTCTGAATTTTTGTTTATTAATTAAATAATTAATTAATTAACTTTTGAGACACAATCTTTCATTAGAAACTGGGATCTTACAATTTAGTGAGAATTCAATCAAATCTAAGGAATGAATCCATTTTCACATTCCCCTGGGATTACAATTGTGTACTACCACACTTGGATTCTTGATAGGGGCTCAAACACAGGTCCTCATACTTAATAAAGCACTCTAGAATCATCTATAATCAATTAAAAACTATAATATTCTTTTAAAATACATTAGGTTCAATGAGCAATAAAATATCGTTTGTCGAAAAACCCAAAAAATAAAATAAAATAAAATAAAATAAAATATTGTTTGCCCTATAAATAAAATGCTTTTGTTTCTTTAATATAGTATCATTTTATCCAAGTGGAATAGCTCATTAATGAGATATAGAATATAAAACACATCTGATTATTTGCATATATATGAAGGTTATATCTACTTAAAATTGATAACAACTTAAATCAGAGATGAAATCTCTACATTATTGCTTCTTCAAGCACACTTTATCAATCCAAATATTTTTATTTTCTATATTGTGCATCCGTCTAAGGTGCTTTGGAGGCTATTGTTATTTTTAACTCTTTTATTTAAAGTTTTATATTAAGGCTAAGATTGATTTAATTACTGCCATTGCAAATTCGTTTATGCATGTACTTTAGCAGTAAGATTTGTATTCTCATGTGCTTTTGTGCTGCTGTTTGAAGTTTATTCAGCTGGACTCCAAGGTCAAGCAGGCTATTTGCTAGGCTCTCTAGTAGGGTGTGGCTGTTATTGAGCCTTTTGGTTAACCTTTACTGTTGGCTTTGTTCCCTGCTTGGGTGTAATCTTTCCCTTGGAGTTCAGCATCTTTGGGGAGACTAATTTGCTTCCATAGTCTGCCAGTATAAGTTAAAATAATTCCACATTTGAGTGGATATTGATGGGCATTTGGTTACAGAACTAGCATTATGGGTACAAAGTCACCATAGCTCTGTGCACTAATCAGTGTGATGCCTCCTTTTATTTCCTTGCTTTCCCCAGTAGTATGGCTGTACCGTTAACCAGCCCATCCTGTTTCCAAAACGGAACATATTAAGAGTGAACACAGCACCTCCTGTTCCAAAACGGAACATAATAAACATTGGATCTCTTGCTTCATACCTTGAATTATTGCCAATGAACACTCACCTTAGTCTGTTTTTCTTGCTCAAAAAGCAACTGTGTTCAAGGGCACCTTTTTCCACCTGGTGCTTTACTGATCCAGGTAAGAACCAGCAGACACACGGAGATTTCTACTTTTAACATTTATCATTGTTTCATCGTTTTCACGTGATTCTCTGGCCTGACCCTATGTTCTGTAATTCAACTAAAGGCATTCATCTTTATAAATAATAGTTTCTTTTGTGTTATATTCCAAGAACTGTAACTGTGGGCCTCCTATTCAAGTCTTACTCCAATAACTTATTTCTGCATTTCCTAAGCTATTCCAAAAACTTTGTAATTTAGCATATTTTCTCTGAACATAATTTGTTTGGGTATCTTTAAATATGCAAAAATTTCTTTCTCTTATATCTTTTCTTCATGTCTTAATGTTAATATGAAATATCCATGTAATTCACTTCTACAATTCCATCTAACAGCTCTATATTATTTTAGTACTTTCTTAATACAATCCTCCAAAGAAACATTACTCCTCGTTTCAATATTAATTTCAAATAATTCTAATCTTCACCCTTATAGTTCCATTAGGTTTCCTAAGTCATTTGGTGATTATGATATCTGATTTGAGAAGGGAAATCATCTAATTCCGTTGGGATATGTGGAATATGTCTGTGAAATTCCCTAAGAGAATATTAAATAGAAATGTTTTGAAATGTAGATTTCAGAAAATATTCATGAAATTAATTATCTCTTAACAATAAGGAAGAGTAATAAAAATAGAACTCTCTATAGAGATCTATTATTAACTGGAATGATGATTGCATTATTGAAGCAATTCTAATGAGGTGACCTAGAATGATTCAAAGGCCAAATTTTGCATCATTTTTAGGTTATCTCACAACCATGAAGTGTGATAGAATTCTTTTAAAATGTCTTTATTAGCATATGTTCAGTTTAACAATTGAAATGATGGGTTTCAGTTATGACATTTTTGAAAAAGTATGTCATACACTTTGAGAGCACATATTTTCCTAAGTTGACATATATCATCTAAATTTATCATCTCTGTTTTCATTCACTTTCCTGAAAATTATGTAATTTCATTGTTCCAAAGAAAAGGTGGTCTCTGTAAACAATGATGTTTTATCTATTCATAAACTGTGCTGTTATTCTAATGATTATTGTTTACAGCAAGATACCATGTTTATGTATATATTTGACATGTTGTAAGCATAGGGAAAGCATGGCTATTTGATATAAATTAGTTTAAAGATCAATCACTTCTATCTTTTTATTAGATGTTTTCTTTTTATTCTTTTTCTTTTCTTTTTCTCTTACAAGGGAAGGCATTTATTTGGTTGGGGCTTGCTTACAGGTTCAGAGGTTTAGTCCATTGTTCACCATAGTCTATGATTGGAAATATGGTGGCATATAGGCAGACATGGTGATGAAGAAATAGTTGAGTGTCTTAGTTAGGGTTTTACTGCTGTGAACAGACACTATGACCAAGGCAAGTCTTATAAAGGACAACATTTAATTGGGACTGGCTTACAGGTTCAGAAGTTCAGTCCATTATCATCAAGGCAGTAACATAGCAGCATCCAGGAAGGCATGCTTCAGGAGGAGCTGAAAGATCTACATCTTCATTTGAAGTCTGTTAGCAGAATACTGGCTTCTAAACAGCTAGGATAAGGGTCTTAAAGCTTACACACATGGTGACACACCTACTCCAACAAGACCATACCTTCTAATAATGCCATTTCCTGGGCCAAGCATATATAAACCATGACACTGAGAGTTAGTTCTACATCTGGATTGCAAGGCAACAGGAAGAGAGAGAGAGAGAGAGAGAGAGAGAGAGAGAGAGAGAGAGAGAGAGAGAGAGAGAGCAGAAGAGAGAGTGACACTTGGCCTGACTTGAGCATCTGAAACTCCAAGGCCCACCCCAGTGACACACTTCTCTAACATAGCCACACCTACTCCAACAAGGTCACACCTTTTTTTTTATTAGATATTTTCTTTATTTACATTTCAAATGCTATCCCAAGAGTACTCTATACCCTCCCCCCCCACCCTACTCCCCTACCCACCCACTCTCACTTCTTGGCCCTGGCATTCCCCTGTACTGGGGCATATAAAGTTTGCAAGGCCAAGGGGCCTCTCTTCCCAATGATGGCTGACTAGGCCATCATCTGCTACATATGCAGTTAGAGACATGAGCTCTGGGGGTACTGATTAGTTCACATTGTTGTTCCACCTATAGTGTCGCAGACCTCTTCAGCTCCTTGGGTACTTTCTCAAGCTCCTCCATTGGGGGCCCTGTGTTCCATCCTATAGATGACTGTGGAGCATCTACTTCTGTATTTGCCAGGCACCGGCATAACCTCTCTCAAGATAGCTATATCAGGGTACTTTCAGCAAAATATTGCTGGCATATGCAATAGTGTGGGGAGTCCAGGTAGGGAAGTATCTGGATGGTACATCCTTTCGTCTTAGCTCAAACTTTGTCTCTGTAACTCCTTCCATGGGTATTTTGTTCCCTATTCTAAGGAGGAATGAAGTATCCACATGTTGGTCTTCGTTCTTAATTTTCTTGCAATTTGAAAATTGTATCTTGGGTATTCTAAGTTTCTGGGCTAATATCCATTTATCAGTGAATGCATATCAAGTGACTTCTTTTGTGATTGGGTTACCTCACTAAGGATGATATCCTCCAGATCATTCCATTTGCCCAAGAATTTCAAAAATTCATTGTTTTTAATAGCTGAGTAGTACTCCATTGTGTAAATGTACCACATTTTCTGTATTCATTCCTCTGTTGAGGGACATCTGGGTTCTTTCCAGATTCTAACTATTATAAATAAGGCTGCTATGAACATAGTGAATCATGTGTCCTTACTACCAGTTGGAACATCTTCTGGGTATATGTCCAGGAGACAAATGTTATTCCCTTTCCTAGTTTCCCCCCAAAAGCCCCCTCTCCCCTCTCCCCTCCCACCCCTCCCCAACTCACCCACTCCTGCTTCCTGGCCCTGGCATTCCTCTATACTGGGGCATAGAACCTTCACAGGACCAAGGGCCTCTCCCCCCATTGATGTCTGACTAGGCTAGCTGACAGGAGCCTGATATAGCTGTCTCCTGAGAGGCTCTGCCAGTGGCTGACAAATACATAACTGGATGCTTACAGCTACCCATTGGACAGAGTACAAGGTCCCCAATGCAGGACCTAGAGAAAGTACCCAAGGAGCTGAAGGAGCTTGCAGCCCCATAGGAGGAACAACAATATGAACTAACCAGTACCACCAGAGCTCCCTGTGACTAAACCACCAATTATAGAAAATGCATGGTGGGACTCATGGCTCTAGCTGCATATGTAGCAGAGAATTCTATCTTTATTAGCTACTGTGTGTATCAGCCTTTACTTTCTCTCGGGAACATAAAAGGCATATAGATAAGTAGTTCCTAAAATAAATGAATAAGTATTAGGACAGCATGACTCTGCTAAATGGAACCTTTAAGGTTTTGATTATTTTACCTTTTATCAAAGCACATCTTTGAAATTTTCATAAAAAGTTTTGGACTTTCTCCTAATGAGAATGAAGGCAATATCTTTACAGGATCCAAAAACCTACTGAAAGTTATTTATGGGTATTTCAGGGATAAAGAAATCCTGATCTCAAAAGAGAGATTGTAAATATGGATTAGTAAATGAGTAATTTACTAAAAAGGTAAAATTTGAGTTGTTTAGGGTGGAAATGATGTGTTTTAAAATAAGAGAAAGCAGTGGATGTACATATAAAAACTTGATAATAAATGGTCTATTGTTCACTAATTGCTTGGAATTGAGAATCCTAAATAGGAAATTTCAAGCACTATAAGTAAATAACTACACCACATTTTAGGCTCCCCCAATGTAAAAGGGAGTGAAAAGACCCAAATCATCTTGATTGATTGCCATTTAATTCTTACTTACACATGTTGATCATCAATTTTACTTGTATTCTCCCCTCTCTCTCTTATCCATATCACTTTAAATATTTACCCAGTGTTATAAACCTAAGAGACAAATGAAGATCAATCTCGGCTCAATGTGGTTCCCATTTTTTTTTTTTTTTTTTTTTTTTTTTTTTTTTTTTTTTTTTTTTTTTTTTTTTTTTTTTTTTTTTTTTTTTTTTTTTTTTTTTTTATGGAACTTGGTTTTGGTTTCACATTTTCAACTTAATTTGAGACCAACTTTTTTTTTTTTCAACTTTTATTAGATATTTTCTTCATTTACATTTCAAGTGTTATCCAGAAAGTTCCCTATATCCTCTCCCCTCCCGGCCCTACCCTACCCACCTGCTCCCACCCCCTGGCCCCGGCGTTCCCCTGTATTGGGGCATATAAAGTCTGCATGACCAAGGGGCCTCTCTTCCCACTGATGGCCAACTAGGCCATCCTCTTCTATATATGCAGCTAGAGACACGAGCCCAGGGGGTACTAGTTAGTTCATGGTTATTCTTCCACCTATAGGGTTGAAGACCCCTTTAGCTCCTTGAGACCAACTTTTTAAGTGGAGAAACTGAAACATTATACCCAGGAACATACTTTGTGGTCACATATGAACAATAACACAGCCAGCTTTCACAGGAATGGCTTTTTTTTTTTTTTTTTTTTTTTGAAAACATAGCAAATTGTCCACAGCTTTTACTCATGTCAACATTTCTCTTAATTTACTGTTTGGAGTTGATCCTCAGTAGTCACAGTTTAGTCTGTGGGCAAATGGACTATTCACTATCTGAATAAAATGGCAACTTTTACATATGCCAAGTCACTATAGTATGTGTAATAATTTATAACATCTATTACACTTCATCAAATAATTATGCTGTAGCAGGGTGATAATTTCTGGGGATTTTTTTGTTTTTGTTTTTTTGTTTTTGTTTTTGTTTGTTTGTTTTTGTTTGTTTGCTTGTTTTCTGTTTTTTGAGACAGGGTTTCTCTTTGTAGTTCTGGCTGTCCTGGAACTCACTCTGTAGACCAGGCTGGCCTCGAACTCAGAGATCCGCCTGCCTCTGCCTCCCAAGTGCTGGGATTAAAGGCATGTGCCACGACAGCCCAGCATTTCTGTTTGAATGGAGGGGAGAGATAAGGGAAAACATATAGCCTCAGTCTTAAAAAGCCAGAACCCCCAGAACTCATGTCTCTAGCTCCATATGTAGCAGAAGATGGCCTAGTTGGCCATCATTGGGAAGAGAGGCCCCTTTGTACTGCAATCTTTATATGCCCCAATACAGGAGAACGTCAGGGCCAAGAAGTGGGAGTGGGTGGGCAGGGGAGCAGGGAGGGGAGAGGGAGAAGGGACTTTCGGAATAACATTTGAAATGTAAATTAAGAAAATATCTAATAAAAATGGAAAAAAAAACCTTAAGGTAGAATCAACATTGTGTCACAGTACTTCTTTCTCTTCTACAGACCATCTAGTTTCATCAGGCTAGTGGATGTCAATAGTTTATCAGCTAGATATCTCCAAATTCCACATTTTTCTTAGTCAAACACTCTCTTCCACCAGTGGTAAGATACCATGCTTGGTGAAACACTTACGCTAATGTATGACAGAATTCTCCTAATATGAGCACTTATCCCTTATCCTTTATATACATTAAAAGGTGTATTAATACAACATTAGAAATGGACCATGTTTTCTTTCCTTTTGTATTTCTAACTATACTCACTTCATGCAAGCCTGAGTCATCTCTTGTCACAATTGTTGTAACACCTTTTATTCTGCCATCTTGAACATGTAAAAGTGTTTTCATTATTCACGGCCCAATTTAAACTAATTTGTTTATAGATTTTTGCATTCTTAATTTGGTAACACTCCAAATATGTTTGAAATACTTTTCTACTTATATAGATAAAAAGAAATCCAGTAGGCTTCTGATGTATTTCATAACTGTATTTCATAGCCAATACTAAAAGTTCATATGAGCCATGCCACCATAAAAATCACTTTGCCTGAGCAGCCCATTCTGGATCAAGCAGTTGTGAACATTATGTTGCTTATCCTTCCCATTACAAAAACTATGATCACCTTGTCATTGGTAATTCATTGCTGACATGGCTGTTGCTACTTCAGGGTCAAAATAAACCCATCACATTTCATTCATCCAATTGAGCAATAACTATCTTGATTTACAAGACATTGTGAGCTATCTGAAGTGACTGGTTGGAACCAAACATTGGTCCTTTGACAGAGTAGTACTTGCTGTTAACTGCTGAAGCATCTCTCTAGCCCCATCTTCTAAAGTAACTCATTTTTTTCCTGTAGTGCTTATGATTAAATTCATCATTTTGTGCATCTTAGGCAAATGTTCTGTCAAATTCACACTCCAACCCTTCTGTTTTTTCTCACATTGAGTTTTCCTTTGATTTCTGTTTTGAAATTTTCTAGTTTTCTTATTTCTTTTTGTTCATAACCTATCAAAGAAATTTTTTTAATTCAGATTTCAATTTTTCTGCATTCAATTTATTTGTTTCTTTTATAGCATTTTAAAATGATTTCAGTAGTTATTTTTGATAAACAAAGTCATTTAAAAATTGTGATATATTATCTTGCCAAAACTGATTATGAATCCTAGACCACACAAACTTTTAGAATAATGATGTTCATATAGCATTGGTTTCATCATCTCAGGCAGGAAGAAAAAGCCCTGCAAATATTGGTTTATTACTGGGAATGGGGTAGCTTATGGTTAGATTTAGATGGCATATTTGATTGTGAAAGCATGTAGAAAAATACTCTGAAAATTTATTATCAGAATCAGTGATCAGGGCCTACCATTGTTAGACACTGAATTGCTCAACTCACTAGATGATGAAATTCTTTTTTCAAAAAATAGAATTCAAACAGTTAAAGTTCAGAAAATGAAGCTATTATTCCTGAATATAATCCATTCTAAATACTGCCCATTTATGCTGACAATTGTTCTACCTTGTCTTTGAGTACAAGTACTAAAAGTGATAATGTAGCAAAAGAGTCATATAAGTTCTAAATTGATTCATTTTAATAAAAATTTAATAATATTCTCAGAAGGTTTCCACCTATACTATTTAGGACAAACTACTAAATTTGTTCAGAAATTTACTGAATTCTGTTTAATTGGCAGATACATTGTAAAAGAGATATATTATGAGTGTAAGCCTGAAATTGGTTATATTTTGTGTTTTTTTCCCCAGAGTAAAAAAAAAAAAAAAAAAAAAAAAAAAAAAAAAAAAAAAAAAAAAAAAAAAAAAAAAAAAAAAAAAAAAAAAAAAAAAAAAAAAAAAAAAAAAAAAAAAAAAAAAAAGAGCTTTGCTTTAGTAGCAAGGCTGTGGGATTCCATTTATTTTATAGATTCTCACATAGTTATAATAAATAAAATGTGACTATTCATTGTTATTTAATTACAGTTTGACATCTTCCAAAACTGTAGTAGGTATGATATCCAAACCAGGATATAGACAAGACATCAAAGATTTTTGTTAGCATGTAGAAATGCTGTCATATCTTTCTGTAAGACAATTTCCAAACATTTTTGGTCTATAACTTATAAATAAGCAAAATTTCTCCTTTTTATAAGTTTATACTTTCAATAATAGAAGTACAATTAAAATGACTATAGCAGAAATAGAATCATTTTGGAATAACCCTTATGTAGTAGGCACAATTTATTTGAGATCCACAGATTGTTGGATTCATAGAAAGTTCATTATTTTTAATGATAAGTAATACATTGCAATAAAAATATACCACAGATTCTTTAACCCTTCAGTTTTTTAAATATATATGGATAATTTTCCCCTCTGGGCTATCAAGATAATAAATCTGCCTTGAGTATTATGTATGTCTTTGCATGAAAATAAATTTTAATTACTTGTGGAACAACATACACAAATATGAAACTGTCTGATAGTTTGGAAGTCATTTATTTAATTTTATAATGTATTTCAGAATGGTTAATTATTATAAATGTGAGTGACTGACATTCAAGTCATTCTCACCAAAACTAGATATTGTAAAAATCTCATTTTTTGCCATAAAATACAAATTTTTTTGTATTTTATTGTATTTTTTGTATTTTATTGCCTAGTATATTTTCTTTTCCTAAGACAACACATCACAGCAATTAATTTAAGAAGAATAAAATTTTATTTTGGTATAGAGTTATGAAGGCAGGGACATGAAAAAAAAGTGCAAGATATTACCCTATATTTGGCAGTTTGGGAGAAATGGAGGAAAAGTGCCCACTTTGTTTGACAACTAACTCTTTGAAGAACTATCCATTTCCCCTTAAAACTAATACAGATTTCTAAATAATCCATTTTAAAAATATTTTATTTATTTACATTACAGTCATTGCCCCCTGTCCTCCCTCCCACAGTTCCTCATCCCAGTCCTCCTCTCCCTTGTCTCTTAGAGGGTGCTCCCTCCCCACCAGACCTCAAGCCTCTTGAGGATTAAGCTCATTTTCTCCTACTGAGGCCAGACCAGGTGAGCCTCTGTTACATATGTGCCAAGAGCTTCAGACCAGCCAATATATGCTCCTGGTTGGTGGCTCAGTCTCTGGTTGCCTTTTGGGATCTGGTTTTGTTGAGACTGCTGTTCTTCCTATGGAATTATACTCCCTTTCAGTTTTTTTAATCCTTCACCTAATTCAACCATAGAGATCACTGACTTCAGTCCAATGGTTGGCTGTAATTATCTGCATCTGTCTCAGTCAGCTGTTGGTAGAGCCTCTCAGAGGACAGTCATGCCAGTATCATACCTGTAAGCACCTCATAGCATAGTAGTGTCAGGCCTTGTTTTCCCCCCATGAGATGAATCCCAAATTCGGCAAGTCATTGGACCACCTTTCTTTCAGTCTTTTCTCTATTTTTGAATCTGCTGTTGTTCTAGACAGGAACAATTATGGGGCAGGAATTTTGACCGTGGGTTAGTAACCCTGTCCCTCTACTTGAAGCTATGTCTATCTACTAGAGGTAGGCTGTTCAAGTCCTCTTATCCTAATTTTTGGCATTTTGGCTAAGGTTACCCCTCCCTGGCAATGAATCCTGAGAGTGTCTTACCTTCCTGGTCTAAGGTACTTTGTAGAGGTTCCCCCCACCTCCCACTCCTGAGGCTACTTATTTCTATTCATTTTCTTGGCCCTCTGGGCTTCTCTCCTGTCCCCTCCCCCACATATCTGATCCAGTTCCCCTCTTCCTCTTCTTCCCCTCCTCCTCCCTGCTCCCACTCAGGCCCCTCCCTTCCTCTGCCTCCTGAGATTATTTTCTTCCCCCTTCTAAGTGGGATTAAAGGATCCACATTGGCATTTCTGCTTGTTGTTCTTCTTATGGTCTGTAGGTTTTGTCCTAGGTATTCTATACTTTATTTTATCTTTATTTTTTGGCTAATATCTACATAACAGTGAGTCCATACCATGCATATCCTTTTGGGTCTGAGTTATCTCACTCACGATGAATATGTTCTAGTTCCATCCATTGGCCTGCAAACTTCATGATGTCCTCATTTTAATAGCTGAATATTATTCCATTCTGTAAATGAACCACAATTTCTGTTGAAGGACATCTGGGTTGTTTCCAGCTTCTGGCTATTACAAACAAGGCTGCTATGGACATGGTGGAGCATATGTCCTTGTCGTATGGTGGGGAGTCTTTTCGGCATATGTCCAAGAGTAGTATAGCTAGGTCTTCAGGTGTAATGATTTCCAATTTTCTGAAACTCCAGATTGATTTCCAGAGTGGTTGTTCCAGCTCGAAATCCCACCAGCAATGGAGAAGTGTTCCTTTTTCTCCACATCCTTGCCAGCATCTGCTGTCACTTAAGTTTTGGATCTTAGCCATTCTGATTGGTGTGAGGAGGAATCTCAGGGTCATTTGGATTTGCATTGTTCTGAAGACTAAGGACAGAAGACCAGTTGAGACAACTAGCCTCATGGATTGATTTATTGCCCATTTCCATCAGAAGGCAACCATTATTGATTAACCAGACAACAGCCTATAACTTTAACTTTTTCAAACCTTATTTTTAAAGATGGTTCTTAAATTCCTTAACCTCCCTTTTAGCCTACTACCCACCAGAAGTAGAGAGAAAGGACACTGGGCAGGGTGCAGAGCAGGATTGGGGAGTGGCCTGTTTAGAAAGGTACTTTGGAACAACTCCCTTCTGTGTGGTCAGAAAATTGGCAGTTCAGGTCACAGGTCAGTAGCTGCAGCACATTCCACTTGCAAAAACTTCATAGATACACCAGCAGTCTATGTCTGGATAGCAATCATAAATCAGCAGTGATGGCACTACCTAGCAGAGACAGCAGGCCTTACCCTCCTCATGATAACAGGAAGAACGCCAGAAGTTCTTGGCTATACCTCTCTCAGGGAATCAAATGAAGATCAGAGATGTGAAACCCACAAGTGTTTCTCAGCTAGCTCTATAGACAAGCTCAGCCCTGTCACTGTTAGTGAGTTCTATTAATACTCCCTCCAAACATCACAAGTCCTCCTCCATGGGTCTTGCTTTACCAAGTGCATGCATCTGTTTTAGCTGACAGCACTCTGCCAATCAGTCCAAGTCCACAGAATGGGCAAGAAACTGGAGCACATTCATAAGTTTTTTGGTGTATTTCTCTCTATGGAGTCCTGGAAAATGCAGCTCAACTATGTAATATAAGGCAAACCAATACATGTGTGTTGTTAGCAAAGAATTTTTCCTCACATGTTCTTTCAAGTGCTTATTTTAGCAGAATATCCTTTCTCCTGTGGCTGCTTCAATAAAACATTCCTTCATGAGTCTGCCTTAGCCTTTCACATCTGTATCCACTTTAATGAAACAGTCATTCACATGTTTGCTCCAGCAAAACAGCATCCATCCTACTTTCCAAAGAACCCTTAAGTTTCCACTTCAACAGCCTGTAAACTGTGCTATTAAATCCTGTATTTATATATTAGCCCATTCGAGGCACTGAGCATTTTATTTGCTAGCAAAAGGTGTCTGAGTAATTTCTCTTTGTTATATTGTAATTTCATTGAAATGCTTTTAATAAGTGTACTTATATATTTTTAGGAAGCCTCTACAGAAATAGGTGTCCATATGACTTTTTCCAAAAGTCTTCAATGTTATATATTCCTCCACTATGCTGCCCTCTCATCCCTCCTCACCATTTAACTCATTCTGTTTACTCATTATTCACTTTTATTATATTACAGCTACTGAGTTATTTTATTTAAACTAGATGTACAAAATAATAAATATATGACACTAAATATAATATATATATATATATATATATATATATATATATATATATATATATATAAGAATAATTTGCTTTTTATTCTAGTTTCACATTTTTTTTTAAGTTTTCATCACTGTATATAAAGAGTACACTGTCTCTGTCTTCAGAAACACCAGAAGAGGACATCAGATCCCCTGAGAGATGGTTGTGAATCACCATGTAGTTGCAGGGAATGCAACTCAAGACCTTTGGCAGAGCTACCAGTGCTCATAACCATTGTGCCATCTCTTCAGCCCTGGTTTCACACTATTACACACATTTACAAAAGGCTGTCGAGGTAGCACAATGGTTCAATGCATTTGTTGATCTTTCAGTGGACCCATATTCAGTTTCTGGTATCAGTGTGGTGGCTCACAAACATCTGCAACTCCAGCATCAGGAGATGAAATGCCCTATTCAGGCCTTCATGGGTGTCAGGGATGTAAATGATACACAGACATGCATGAAACAACAACAAAAACACATTAATGTTTTATTTATTCTTCTCTCATATAGTATATCCCAACTGCAGTTTTCCCTCCTGCCATTCCTCCTAGTCCCTGCTCCCACCTCCCCTCTTTCTCTCAGATCCAGTACTCCTCCATTTCCTATCATAATGGACAGGCTTCACAGGGATGCCAACCAAACATGGCATAACAAATTACAATAATACTAGACAACATACTCTCTTGTATCAAAGTTAGCTTTAAATCTTTAAACACTTCCAAAATGAACATCTGTATATTTATCTTTACTTCAGATAGATAGATAGATAGATAGATAGATAGATAGATAGATAGATAGATAGATAGATAGATAGATAGATAGAAAGATAGATAGATAGATAGATGTAGATGTAGATATAGATATAGATATAGATATAGATATAGATATAGATATATAGATATAGATAGATATAGATAGATATAAGTAGAGATAGGGAGAGAGAGAGAGAGAGAGAGAGAGAGAGAGAGAGAGAGAGAGAGAGAGAGAGATGAAACATCTACCTGGCCACTTTACTATACTATAACTAAGAATGATTTCCTATTGCACTACTTCATATTTTAGTCAATGATTGGTGTTTTGATGCTATGAAATAATATTTAATGTGTTGTTTTTTGCATTGTTGTTGTTAATATTTCTAATAGTTTTTCATGTTTGAGTCTTAAGATTTTCTATGCTGAGGTCTACCTTTTATGTACATTCCTCTTTTTAAATTGAATCTTTTCAGGGATTCCACTATACATAATGATAACTAATCAATTTGGAGCTCATTCCCAGTGGATACATCTATGTTGTAGTAAATCTCCACCCAAAAATGCCCCGTCAATGAAAACACAACACAGTTAATATGATTACATGATGCATGCCTAGATTGGGCAGAGCTACTGCTTTACTACCAACTTCCACATCTTATGAGACCCTTGGAACTTGTGATTTCTCCAGGCCATGTGCTTCTGCTCTGCTTTTCTTCTTTTTCCTTGTTTTCTGCATCCTCTCCCTCTTCCATTTTCTCCTTCCTCTCTCTCTCTCTCTCTCTCACCTTCTGCTCCACCTTTCCTTTTATCTGCACAATCATCAGCTCTCCTTTATTTTACAAATTAAGGTGGGAAGCAGGTTTACAGGAAATCACCTGAATGCTGACTCATTCCTTGTTCACAACCACTCACAGGAGAATGGAATTCACATCAAATATTATTACCCCAGGCTATCCACAACACATCTACAATACAATGTTATATCTAAGGCTCAGGGAACACTGTGAAAGAGAGGACAGAGTCAGAGATTCAGGAACTTTGCTGTGAGATTGTGTGTCTTAAAAGTATCAGAATCCATACCCATAACATGACTGGCCAAACATGAACTGAACAAAAGTGGCACCAAGAGACATTCCAAAGATCTGAACCCCATAAAAAAAATTGAGGAAAGTTGTGTGTAAGAGAAGTATTCTCTAGAGATGAAAACACCAATTGATTGTCCAGTACCAACTTGTCAGCCCTGAAAACATACATCCTATAACACTTTACAGACTAAACTGGTTATATTTAGGAATATATATGTATATTCATATATGCATGCAATAACAATTATTGAAAAAAGGGGCTATGACTTGGAAGGAGCATTGTGAGTGATATATGGGAGGGTTTGGAGAGAGAAAAGAGAAGGGAGAAATGTTATGATTATATTATAATCTCAAAACAGTACATATGCAAATTGAATATTTATTACATATGCTTTAATTTACATATAAATAGTGAAGATTCCTAATATACATATAATGCACATATATCATAATGTGATTAATACTATATTAATATGTACATATATTTGCACACATAGATACCCCACATACACACTTAGAAAAAAAGAAGAAAAAACAGGCAAACTGAGATATATTCAGAATTAGAAAGACTTTTGTTATAAAAATAAAATTACATTAAACAAATTTAATTAAATGCTTTAGTGAAATATATATTAATATAAAAGTATAAAGGATAAATATTATGATAAACAGGGATTATCTCATAATTTTATCTTAATGGTATTTTTCTATGACAGTATTAATGGCAGCACACTTTTAGAGATTTTCTTGTTATATTGCTTTGAGAATGCTAAACTGCCAGCTGTAAACATGTACTAACAAGAGATAAACTGCAATATTAAGTTAGCTCTTTGAAGGGTATTTTATTTACCTTTCAATAAAAGAACTGCAGTTTCTTTTAAATATAACACTTAACCATACTTCTAACAATCCCAGTGTGTCTGCGTATTCCATTACATATTAATTTATTTAGGACTGAGAATTAATGACTTTAATATGTTTTATCATGGCAGTTATTAGACAAAAAGATACATCCAGATACATTATAACAGCTATAAAATGATATTTTCTACATTGCTTATATCTACATATCTATCAACCCTCTAACATTTAAATCACCCTTCTTCAAAACATTTTATACACTAGAAAGAAATCTGCATAATTCTTTGCTTTCTTGTATAAAAAAAAACAGAGGCATGAGATAATTTTTTAAAATCATTTTTCTTAAATATGGAATTGACAAGGAAGCTAGGAATACTATCATTACTTCAATTATTTCCATATAGATAACCATGATTATTTCATTGTTTATCATTATTTATTATTTATTCCAGAAATATTGATATGTGTGATTATGCTCAAAGCCTAGGAAGTTTTTTTTTTTTTTTTAATTATATGTAAGTACACTGTAGCTGTCCTCAGACACTCCAGAAGAGGGAGCCAGATCTCGTTATGGATGGTTGTGATCCACCATGTGGTTGCTGGGATTTGAACTTATCACCTTCAGAAGAGCAGTCGGGTGCTCTTACCCGCTGAGCCATCTCACCAGCCCCCTAGGAAGTTATTTTTAAATGTAATTTTACTCATAATATCTCAAATATACACTGTATGTTTTTGATGGAGCTTATCATTTCTGCATGACCAAGTAAGCACTAATCATATTTCAAAGAAATAAAATTGTGAATTTTATTGGGTTATTATTAGCATCAATATAAGTATGTTCATTCAGCCTTGATATTCATTGGGATTTCCAATTACTTGGAATGCTTACAGTAAAAACTGATACTTGTGTGAATTTTCATGTGTTGTCACAATTCATATCTCCAAGACTGCTGAAAACACTGGTTATATAACACTCATGTGAATTTCTTTCAATTTGATAAGTAATTAGTACAAAGAATGACTCATGGAATACGCCTACCCATTACTCTTTACATAAAACAGTGTGATTTATAAGCAGTATAAAATAGAAATTTTATAACCATAAGCTCAGTGCTCTTTCCTACCCAATAACATAGTTTTAAATAATGTCAGAATTATAGTATATGAACTATATTATGTAATAAGTCTTCTATGTTCTACTGTGCCTAATTTGTGTGGTTTGCGTAATAGCATGAATCTATTCTTTGCTACATTTTATTTTCATTCAATCTTAATTATTGAGCATCCCTGGTTTTTACTAAATGGGGGAATATGAAGTTATATGGGTTAAACATGAGTTGAGTGGGTGGTTGGTATGTGGGTATTATTTGGGAGGAGTTGATGGAGGGCAAAACAAAGGTAAGATATAGTGTATGAAAAATTTAACTTAAAAACAGAATTTCCTAACCTCTGAATCTCAAAATCTAGTTTTTCTCTTTCTTCCCCATTCTGACAGCCATTTCTCCATAAGAATGTACGTAAATTTATTTCTTTATTTTAATTATTCTATACATATTAAGTTGTAAAAGGTGATTTGTTTTCATTTATTTATTTATTTATTTATTTATTTATTTATTTATTCATTCATTCATTCATTCATTCATTCATTCATTTTATATCCCAATATTATTTTCTCCTTTCTTCCATATATCCCCTCATACAACTCCATCCAGAATTCCACCCTCAACTTCTCCTTTAAGAAGAAGTAGGCCACCCCTGGGCACCTTGTAATGTCAAGGTACTTTAGGACAGATCTCCCACTGAGGCAGACAAGGCAGCCTGGTTCAGGGAACAGTATTTACAGGCAGGTAACAGAGTCAGGGACAGCACCTGTTCCAGTTGTTGGAGGACCCACATGAAGGCCAAGGTGTACATCTGATACATATGTCTTCATGTGTGTGTGGTGGTTGGGAGCAGAGTGAATCCAGCCTATTCTTGCTGTTTGGTTGGTAGTTCAGTCTGTAGGAGTTCCCAAGGGTCTAGGTGAGTAAACTGTTCCTCTTCCTGTGGAGTCCCTATCCTCTCTGGGTCCCTTTAGCCTTTCCACAACTCTTCCACAAGACAAGGCCTACTTTATAAAATAACCAAATCAGGCTAATTAGCATAATTTGACTTCAATATTTTGTAATACTCATAGATCATCATGAATTACAGCCATCATATTGTGCAACAGAACAATGGAATTCACTTCTAATATCTGAGGGAAACTTTGTACACTTCACTAGAGTCACTTTCTCAATTGAAACTCTCTCACAGGATAATCATCCATCTATTTTCTCCTTGTGTGAGTTCAATTCCTTTCTGATTCCATATATAGATGAGCTAATACTGTTTTTTCTGTGTCTGTCTTGCTTTCCCCCCTTTCCATTACGTTCTCTAGATTCAGTCATGTTGTCATAAGTGACTTAATTTTTTTCTTCAAAGTCCAAAGAGCATTCCCTTGGGTAGTTACATGAAATTTTTAATGTAGATGAACATTTAAACTGTTTTCATATTTCTACTACTGTGAATGTTTCAATGAACATAGTAGTACGTTTGTTCAATAAACCAATATTAATTCCATTTTGCATATACTCAATAGTGTTTGTTTATATGATATTTTCCCACTTTTATTAGATATTTTCTTCATTTACATTTCAAATATTATCCCGAAAGTCCCCTAAACCATCCCACATCCCCCGCCCTGCTCCCCTACCCACCCACTCCCACATCTTGGCCCTGGCATTCCCCTATACTGGGGCATATAAAGTTTGCATGACCAAAGGGCCTATCTTCCCAATGATGGCCAGTTAGGTCATCTTCTGCTACATATGCAGCTAGAGACATGAGCTCTGGGGGTACTAGTTAGTTCATATTGTTCTTCCACCTATAGGGGTGGAGACCCCTTCAGCTCTTTGTGTACTTTCTCTAGTTCCTCCCTTGGGAACCCTGTGATCCATCTAATAGCTGACTGTGAGCATCCACTTCTGTGTTTGCCAGGCACTGGTATAGCCTCACACGAGACAGCTATATCAGGGCCCTTTCAGCAATATCTTGCTGGCGTATGCAATAGTGCCTGTCTTTGGTGGCTGATTTTGTGATGGATCCCTGGCTGCAGAGTCACTAGTTGGCCCATCCTTTTGTTTCAGCTCCACACTTGATCTCTGTAACTCCTTCAATGTGTGCTTTGTTCCTAATTCTAGGAAGGGGCGAAATGTCCACCCTTTGATCTTCATTCTTCTTGAGTTTCATGTGTTTAGCAAATTGTATCTTGGGTAATCTAGGTTTCTGGGCTTATATCCACTTATAAGTGAGTACATGTTATGTGAGTTCTTTTGTGATTGAGTTACCTCACTCAGGATGATAGCCTCCAGATCCATCCATTTGCCTAGGAATTTCATAAATTCATTGTTTTTAATAGCTGTGTAGTACTCCATTGTGTAAATGTACCATAATTTCTTTATCCATTCCTCTGTTGAGGGACACCTGGGCTCTTTCCAGCTCCTGGCTATTATAAATAAGGCTGCTATGAACATAGTGGAGCAGGTGTCCTTATTACCAGTTGGAATTATTTTGGAAGCTTCCATCCTGTTGTCTGCAATGACTGAACTGATTTATCACTCTATCAAATATATAAAGTTTCCTTACCTGACCATTCTCCTTGACATTTTTTTAATTTATTTAATATATTTAAGCTGAAATATAATTATATGATTACACCCATTCCCCTTCATCCTTTAATCTATGTTTTCTCTCTTTCTCTCCAGTCTTTTTTATTCCTCACATATCCCTCTCAAATAGCTAACCCTATTTTCTGTGATTATTACCACTTTGTAGTAGATAAACATTAAGGGAGCATATCTTTGGGATAGACTAATTTCTCATTCTCAGCAGTCATTAGTGGCCTAGAGTTCTTTTTCTAGAGGTTGGGACACCATGCAATTTTTTTTAATCTGCATTAGTATGTCTATTGATATTGACATTGTTCAGGTCACTTGGACACTTAAAATCTTTGTGTCTCCTCCTCTGCAGTGTTTCCCAAGTCTTAGGTGCAGAACCTTTATAACAGTGGTTAAATATAATGTATTAATTAGTTTTTAAATAAATAACTACAGTAATTAATTTTCTGCAATGGTATACTTTATCTGCTAAGAATATCTCAGATATCATATACCTCTGTAATATGTGCCTAGATTCTATATGATATTATCTTGGAATTTAATTTAACTAAATTATTGTGAATTTTTGTTTAGAGTAGCAAGCTATAGTATCTTTGGCTACTTACTTCTAGGTAGGAAGAATCTTATGCTTAATGCTGTCATAGTAGTAAGAGCACATGCAAGAAAGGAGAAAAAATCACATAACGAGGCAGGAAGTCAGGGAATGAGTCAAGAATCAATCCTGGCCTTTTTGTATTTTTCTGCCAGTTAACTGTTGGATCTTATGATAACTATGTTAATCATTTCTAATAAGTTTTCTAAGCACTTGACTCCCATAGCTTCCATAGCTTCAAGGTCCCACCATCATTTCCTATGGCTACATAGTAGAAGAAGCTTCCAGCATATGAACTCTGGTGGGAGAACCTACATTCAAACCTTAGCACCTTAGCATTGTTATGGAGCTAAGCTGACTAGATTCAGTACTTCTTATTCCTGTCATGTGTCATGTGCACATCCTTTAAAGCTCTTCATTTATTCCATTTGGTATAAAAATTAGCTTTATCTTTGTGCAACAATATATATATATATATATATATATATATATATATATATATATATATATATATATATATACACACACACACACACACACACATATATATATATATATATATGTGTGTGTGTGTGTGTGTGTGTGTGTGTGTATGTTTGTGTGTGTATGTGTGTGTGTGTGTGTGTGTGTGTGTGTGTGTGTGTGTGTCTAAAACATATGTCCTGAGTCCAAGGTATTTACTTAGAAACTTAAGTACTTAATTAATAAGAAAGGATTCCAGATTTAGTTGTCTGTGAATATTGACCTTATAAAAAGAACTATTTTGAGGTTTTATTTAGTTATTTAAAGTTTGTATGATCACTACTGGCCATGAAACTGTCAGACAGGTGATTATAAGTATGAACATTAGAACAAAATAATCTGTAAGATAAATAGATTGGAAATTTGAATGTAAGAATAAATTACCCCTAAGTTAAAAATGAGCTCTATATCTTATCAGTATTTATTTAATGAATTTTGAATATAGCACAAACCTTATGAATTGTCTTGGGTTCTCTAGAGAATGTAACTAATAGGTTGCTTAGTAGGAGAGCAGAGAGAGTGATTATAAAAGCAAGAGAATAAGGTATACGATTTTAGACAGTAGAGTGCTCAGCTATGCAGCCAGGAAGCTGGGGATGCACGTGATCTAATGGTGTGCTTCATGTTTGAATGATTTCAGACTTGAGTTCCAGGAAGAGCTGCCATTAGTTCAAATCTGTACAACGATTCATTCATTCAATTGATTGGCTATATAACATCGAAATATGCCAATCTCCTTTGCTCACTCTATAAATGTAAATATTAAATTTACACTGACCCCCCCCCCAAAAAAAAACCAGCAAAGGAAAGTCTAACCAAATATTTGGGCACTTTAGAGTTCTGTCAATTTAAAGTGTTTAAAATAACACTCATAACTTACAAAAGCAAATGGAAAGGGGAAAGATGCAATTTGCTTTATATATAGCTGGAAATAAACCCCAAACTTAGATGAGTTAATTTCCTTCTCTAAATTATTTTTAAAGCCATTTTACATTGATGTTTGTAGATACTTAGAGGTCTAGTTGCTTCTTATTGCATGTGAAGAAACTGATACAAAGAAGTGACTTCTCCAGGGTCACACAATTCATTAACTAAAATCTGAAACAAAAGCTTATGAATTGAACATTGATTATAAGGATGTGCTAAGAAAAGTTCTCCTTTATTAATATGAGTGTAAGACACAAGACCTGGGAATATTTCAAAAATAAATTATGCAATAATGTTGGCATTGTACTATTGATGTATGTTAGTCTGCATTAGAAATATTTGCCTTGGCGTGAAATAGTCATTCTGAACCAGATGCCAAAGTATTTTGGATACTACTAGCAATGTGGTAATTTTGAGTTAATTTAAAACATGTCCTGCTGTATCCTTTTATAATGACTTCTGAACAAAGAACTAAGACTGTGAAAGTACAGGATATGATAAAGAGGTGTTTATATAGGCAAGAGGCCAGAATGATCGGAATGATGTGTTCAAGTTATCGTCAATGATAGAAGACAACTCTTTCAATACAACTTAGAAAAGCACTGTTTCTCTTTCCATATGTTAGCCTAAGTTAGTTACTATCCAGACAGCACTTAGTGGGGTGTGTGTGTGTGTGTGTGTGTGTGTGTGTGTGCGCGTGTGTGTGTGAGATCTGGTGTGTCTGTATGTGTGTGTGTGCACGTGTGAGGGTGTAGTCATGCCTAATCAGCATGATTTTATGATTTTTATAGCCTCTATTTTCAAATGGAACACTTATATAGAGGCATTCACATTTTCAGAAGAGCTTTGCATATAATAACTGCAGAACTCCATAAGGGGACTGAGGATACGATGCTTTTCCTTAATGAGCTACATTCAAATTTTCCATAAGAAGAAGCTCAAAATAGATCATAACGAATTCACCATGACAGATTCTCCTGGGACAAATTGGCACAGTTTTAGAAGTGGGCTATAGAGGAGTATGAGAGTGGGAGGAGTAGCGGGTGGGGGGTGGGAGGGTGTAGAAGTGACTTTAAACAGTTTGCTTTTACTCACATGCCTGGGTTTAAGTGACAGCTATGCATTTTGGCATCAAAGAACCAGGGTTAGATATTTACGAGTTCAGGAATAAGGGCTGTGAGTTTGCAAATCTAGCAGCTGGAGTGTTTGTGGTAGCTGCTTTCCTGTGCTAAGCTGATTTACTTGTTTAAGGTCTGACCTCATCATCCTGTCAGTATGGGTTCCCACCTACACTGTTAGCGGCAGCTTTCTGGCTTCAGCTAGGCTGGAAGTATTCACAGTGTATCACAGGCAGAGGGGGAGGGGAGAGAAAGCAAGAAAAACTGCTAGCTCTCTCAGCACTTGTGCTTTTGTTAGTTCTACACAAGAGGCAGAGAGAAACAAGAGATAACAAAGGCTCCATTTCCTTTCTGTTAGAGAAGGCTTTTGTCTTTTCTCCGGCAACAATGTCAGTGTCCGGCAAGAAAGAGTTTGATGTGAAACAGATCCTGAGGCTGCGCTGGAGATGGTTTAGCCATCCTTCTCAAGGATCGCCTAACACTGGAAGCTGCCTTCAGCAGGAAGGATATGAGCATAGAGGGACCCCGGTACAGGGCAGGTTGAAGAACCACTCACGGGACAGAAACGGACTGAAGAAAAGCAATAGTCCTGTCCACCACGATATACTGACGCCAGTGCCAGGACCAACCCCTACCCATCAAAGAGTCCTTCAGAATTGGCACCAACAAAACGTGATAGTACATCTTCAAGCAAATGAAGACACTCCTAAAGACATTCCAGAAGGAAATTTGCTCAAAGAGGCTTGTGAGAAGCGCTCACGAGATTTGGAGATGATGGGTGATGACAATATAGAAGATACGAGAGCACGGTAGGAGTTTTTGGTTACGTAAGTGAAAGCTTTAGCCTAGATTAACTTAGTCTGTAAAACTCTCATTTCATGCTAAATAGGAAGTGTCAGAATAATCTGAGTTTGTGTGCAGCCAATCAGGGTCTTGAAGAAAATCTCGCTTCTAAGTCTATGAAAGAACATTGCAATCACAATATGTCTTGATAATCAATGGGAAGCTATTTTTCCTAGTAGGTATGCTTATTAACATATTCCCTATCCATTCAGAATTATTTCGATTTTAAGAGACAGCTTTTTTTTTCTTTAATTACTAACTAAACTCTGTAGGTACCTTCAACAGCTTAGACATTCCAACAGTGGTGGTTGTTTTTTGTCAAGCTCATTAAATCAGAACTCTTTTTAATTTTGTGAACAGGATTAACTTTGACAAAAAATAAATACACGTTCTGACTGTTGAACATATTCTTGCTTACCTCTTAGGACATAGTAATAGTTTTGAAATTCTTTGGGTTGTTTTTGTTTTGTTTTGTTTTGTTTTTGTTTTTAGTGAGAATATATAATACTCCTTGTCATTTGAGCGTCATTTCAAGTGGCATTACTTTCACAGCTAGTTTGTAAACAAAAGTGCTCATTGGGCAAGTAATAAGAATTTGCTCCCATCAGTGGATTCTTAAAATAAGAAATGTCAAGCATTTTAAGGCAACAAAATTAGGCTAAGAAAGCAAAATTTGTATTTGAGGTAGAATTCTTAAGACGTGACTTCATTGTAAATTGCATTTATCGTAAGCTTTGAGTGGAAGAAATGTTTATTCTGTTCTCTAGTATTGTCAAATACCTGAAAACCTAGTGCATTCATCAGTCTTTTAATTGCCAGTAGAAATTTTATATCATTAATTTGGTTAAGTCATAATGGATTTTTGAATTTAAATTAAAATTTAATAGTGCTATATAAAAAAAGAACCTGTTCTGATGTATTGAAAATCATATAATAATCTATCATGAAACTATACTAACTTTGGAAATCTAGATGCTTCACAATGTGTTCCTGTTAAGGATTGGGATACTTTTCTCATCATGTGAACTTGTTTTGCATATTTAGGAAATGTTCTTTGTTTCCATGAGTTCAAAACAAATATCAAAAAAGTAATATATTAACATTATGATACAGAAAAATCACATATACAAAACAACAGCTTAAGAGGAACTTGGTCCTTTAAAAAAGAACTTGGTCTTTTAAATATGTAAAGAATTTCTGAAATGACTTTAAGTACAATATTAGATCACCTGTAATATAGATCTTTAAAGATTTCAGTGTTTCTTTGTGAACATGTGTGTTTTTTCTTTACCTGGAGAAAACTATACAACTATTAAGATTGAAAACTCAATTTAGTACAACTAAAAGACATTCATAATAACATGGAGTTAGAGTTTTCATATAAAATAATTTTTCTGTGAATTCTCCTCATTCTACTTTTTAATGGACAATTTGAATGCTAAAGTAAATATTTAATTCAGCTATATACAAATTTTAAAAATCCACTGTTATTTTCTAAGAAAATCTTTTGAGTATCTGGCACTAAAACTGAATAGAATAGAAAAGAGTAAAGTAAGTTAGATGCTAGAAGAAAATGATGGCAAATTCCTTATATTCCAAAGAATTTTTCTCATAATATTTCATAGGAAAGTTAGCATTTTCTTAAAATAAACACTGGAAATATAAGTGTGCCAAGACCATGAAGAGGAGGACTAAACTCAGGGGCTTATTAATTAAAATACTATGTCTTATTATCATCTTATTACCCATTAAAAATATCTATGTTTTATTCTAAGATAGTTCAAGAAGTAGGTTTGTAATTTCTTGCTACTTTAATTCTCTCTTCAGCAAGATTTTCAGAACTGAAGGAAAAGATTGTGTTAAATTGGCACCACTGTGCCACATCCTTGATACAATTCCTTTGACGAAAAGAAAAGAAAAGAAAATCAGCAGTCAGTGTGGAGAAATCATGATAGTAGTGTGGGTGACCTCTGATAACTCAGCAAAGAGGGCTAAGACATTCCACTTTCTGTAAACATTATAAAAGTTGAATTCATAGTGTACTAATTTATAAGTCAAATTAATTTCCCAAAGATATTAAGTTGCTGTGGTAAAACTATATTCCTATCTTATTTAATAATTTAAATTTTCAAATATAAACTTCTAAGCTTCATTCACAAGTATGTATATATTTAGGAACAGGTGTCACATATCTGAGCACTATGAAAATGCATATATGAATATTCCTATCATCAGAGTTCTGAATTCTTCTGTCATTCAAGTTTATGATAGTCATCTGCCAACTATATATTTGCTTTTGTGTAACTACCTTATTTAAGAAAAGATTTCCTCTTCTTTGTTTCAACCCTAAACTTCCAATGATAAATATTTTAGTATTATATTATGATAATGCTAATATTTAGCTATATGATAGATATGATAAATAATGCACAATATTTACCTACTGCCATAGCTGATAACTCCTAAATAAACTATTGCATTAGTGTTTAATAGAAATCGTGGTGTTAAAAGAATTCCCACTATAATAAACATCAGTTCTTAAATAAAATGAACATGACATGTTTATGGTACCTACATATATCTTAAGCTGCCAGTTAGCTATTTAGTTTAAAGACATCAAAAGGAATGGGCAACATGTTTATTGGACTTGTAAGTTGTGGAATAAGTGGCAGCTACACAGATACCTTAATCTGCATTCCTTTCTAGTTTGGGAATGTGAAGTCATACTCAAAATTCTGCTTCACTGATTACTTTTTATTTGTCAAATAAAATTTGCTTTGAAAATGTGGCTGTCAATGTAAATATCAATATAAAACAGGAAAGGAGAACTGTATTAATGATAGAATTTGTCAATATGTAAATCCACATATAGTGAGTATTTAATGTGTTCAGGAACTCATCTAGGTGTTAGGAATAGAATAAAATCTAAAGGAATATTGTATTTTCATAATATATGCATATTATGAATTCATATATGAAATTTAAGTGGCTACAAGTGGTATTAAAGAAAATTAAATGGGATAGAGTAGAAAGAAGGTATCCTTTACATAGTGAAATGGTTTCCAAAGCAATTACAGTTGAGCAGATATTCAAGTGCAATGAAAGGATACATGCTTCTGAGTCACAAATGTGAAGCAAGTGCCAGGTCACTGCCCCTGCTTCACAGAAGAGTCCTTAACAGCCATACATCATGTTTCTGCACAGATCATTACTACATGTTCAGTGCTACATAAACACATAGCCAATTGAATGAAGTACAAAAAAACTCAGATTAAATGAAAAACTAAAAATTCCATTGTCCTCTTTATTGTAGTGATTTTATGATCATATCTATGTCCCCAGGACACAGAGGTAACTTCCCAGACATCCTGTAACCCTAGTGGAATTGTACTATCTAGGCTACTCGATACTCAGCTCCTACAGAGTGTGCCTCATGGAAGGGGGTCTATACCCTTTTAGTGTATAGTTAATTTTTTTTTTTTGGACAAAAGTATTCACATAGACACAAATTCAAAGTGGGCTTTCATTCTCTCCCCAAACCATTCTGCAATATGGAATACACATGGAAAATACATAAGCATAAGGAAAAGCCTAAATTGAAAATGTTGAAATTTATTCTAATTTCTTTCTAATACAATAAAGAATCAGCTGTGAAGTGTTTGTAGGCAGACTCTAAGGAAGCAAAACTGCAATTTCAATGACCCTGCGCCTGAAGTGTACTAAATACCTGAAAATACACGTGCATCTTCTAGTAAAGTGCTCAACAGAAACAGTGAGAGAAGAGAGGTTTTGAAATACAATACAAATAAATAATAGTAATGTAAAACTTGAACTTAAAATGTCATTATTTGTTGGCTTAAATCGTGCTTTAATAAATTAATTTTAGATGTGCGAGTTATTGTTACATCAAAAGGTGTAAAATATGTCTTTTAATATCTTATGAGTATAAAGCTCCTTTAAAATAAATGTAAACTTCTGGGTATGATGATGTGTGTATAAAACATCACCAGATCAGCACCGACAGTTACAGTTGAGGTATATAAGATGCTTGGTAATTATATGTGAAAAAAATAAATTTACTTTCCATTTTTTGCAATGATATTTTAACTTATAAATTATGCATACATTTTACATGTATTAAAAGGTAAATGGCAATTTGAAAGCTAGAGGATTTTTTAGGCACAAATGAATAAACAAAAAAAAGAAAGAAAAATAGTGCTGCTCTTAAAACTGAATAATTAAAAATTGATTACCATTTCTCATTTTGCAATGTATATTATCACTGTATATTTCATATGGCTGCCTCAACACATAAACATAAAGGGAGAATAATTGATCAGTCTCATTTTTTCCAACAACGAATTTTCCAATTTCCATAATAAAAAGTTGTACTCTTGCATCTGTGTTCATATACAAACAAAATACAAAGATCTTTGTTGTATCTGGGGTGATACACATGGTGCCTGTTTTAAAAGCACACAAAAACACTTAGATAATATGATTTAAAAATCCAAATGCTAAAATCTATCTGGACCAGCCACAAATGCCTCACTGTTTTGTTTTCCATACTTTCCTTACATAAACTTATTCTAAGTATATTTTAAGGATTAATAACATATAACATATGAATATTTTAGGGTTAAAATCCTCATGGTATTAGACAATGATATTTCAGTTAACAATGACAACTCTTAAAGTAATCAGGATCCTAAAAATTCAGTTACTTTGCTTTAAATAAAACAGTTTGAACAACAAAGTATTAACAATACTTACAAATTATTAGCTAGTCCATAGTGAAGTGTAGTTATTTATGGCAAAGGGAAAGGTTAGCCATTGGTATTGAGCTGGCATACCCAAACGCACCATATTTCAACATTTACTATATTTTATGTACACATACACACACACACACACACACACACACACATACACAGAGAGAGAGAGAGAGAGACAGACACACACACACAGACAGAGAGAGAGAGAGAGGGAGAGAGAGAGAGAGAGAGAGAGAGAGAGAGAGAGAGAGAGAGAGAGAGAGAGAGCTTTTCTCTGGTTCTTGTGCTTTCAAAGGAAAGATTTCATTTTAGGGTTTTTATTCACATGGACAACTAATATTTCTCTGTGAAATGTTTGTCTGGGTATGTGTTGTTACCTACCTTTTTACAATGCAAAAAAAAATAGTGTGGTTTTCTAAGGAAAAAGGCCTGCATTATTAACTTTGCACTGCATTATTCAATAGCAATTGATTTCAAAGAGAATAATTAGGAATAAATTACAATGTTATTTTTGTAGAAGAATTAAGATTAAATTTTTGACTGTGACTTAACGTAAACCATATAGTAGCATATGAATTCTTAAGGTGTTTCAGGTAATATGGACGATTTTAACACATAATTTCAATGTAATGTAGTAATTCAAAACATTTGAGAAATGTAATCATTTGCTTGATTTTTAAACTCTTTGTACCCATAATCTCCTTTTGGACAATTAAATACTGCTGTCCTCATGTTAAATAGATTTTTCTAAGTCAACATTAGTGGATCACACAATTATGAAAAGTGAGTCCTTGCTGTTTCTTAATTTGTATTTTTCCATAACAATTAAAATAATATTCTCAATTCAATTCACCATCTTCAATAAGTATGTCCTTATCAATAAGATAATATTCTAAAGTCAACCATGGAGAAATTAACTAAAGTTCTCAAAACAACATGGAATATGCTTCTCCAGATGAAATTACTCCTGTATATAATTTAATGTGTATGGTTTTCAGGAGTATAAAACTTACAATATCATAGTTTCCCAATTAGAGAAAAATCTCATTTTAATTACTGAGTATGCCATGGCCAATAGTGACATAGTGAATATTTATTGGTAGTTTCAAATATACATATTGCCTATCAGTTCAAAATTCATTTGCATTGCTGTCTACTACTTTGATTGGAAGAAAATATTCATACATATAAAACAATAATCATTCTGTAAAATCTTTAGCCTCCAATGATAAATGGATATTATAGTCACTGAGTATAATTTATTTATGGTTATTTTATTTACTTTAGATAATTTCACTAAAGATCATGTCAATTTTTTTAAAAACTACCTAAGGAAAGTAAAATGGAAGTGAGAAAATTCTAAACCAAATTATTTTTATTCTTTTAACATTAATGCTGCAAAAGGAATTATTGACATTTTAAAGAAAAACCATTACATATTTGTGTGTTCTGAAAACAGTATAAAACAGATGTTTTCCAAATCAACAAATAGATATAATAATACATATAGCATTATAATTTACATTGGAAGAGATAAATGCCAATGATCATGTTCATGCATCATCCAGAAATGAATCTTCAATTCTCTAGTAATGCTCATTTTATTAGCCATCGGTTATAGTTACTTACCCATTGTATGTTTTTAAATGTAAGAAATTTTCCTTTCACCCTTTTCTGTACCTATTTCTATTGGTTCCTTAGTAACCATACTTTAGTAATACTTACAACTACATCTTACAGTAATAATCAATGAAAAGTAATTCAAAATACATATATTCAATAAGTCAACTGCCTATTTATCATACTTACAATATTATAATTTCAAAAATTCTCTAATATCAAGGAATATAGATTCGATGTCCCAGAATGCCAAAGAGTAACACCAGGATTTGAAAACACAGAGAAACTTGGGTTTTGTTCTCTTTTTTTTCCTATTTACTGCATAATTCTAGATTATATCCTTGTTAATAAATAAGGTTATATTGTTCTTGTTAATAAAAGTTTAAAAAATAGTCCAATAGCTCACTTAAGTAAAAAAAAAAAAAAAAGTTATACTTTTTTTTCTTTTCTTTTACTGGATATTTTCTTTATTTAAATTTCAAACCCCTTTCTTGGTTTCTCCTCCAGATACCTCCTATCCCATCCTCCCTTTCCTCCTTCTATGAGGGTGTTCTGTGAATGAAGTTGAAGTTAATAATATAAAAAAAATCAGATATACCATAAGACAATAGATGGATCTATTTCCTATTATAAAGTTTTACTATATTGCTAAATTACAAATATCTAGAGTAATAATTAGCTATCTTACATCCAAAGCACTTCCTGTTTCAAGTTTATTAGGCCATTGGTATATAACATGTAAGGTTTTATTGAGAATATGCAAATAATGCTCAAAATAGTAGGCCTGGTATGTTAAAATTCATCTCCTTGAAAGCAAGATATAACTTAGATTCTAAAACTTTGTTAGCTAAAGCATTTTTATTTTTACATCGACATTGTATTAGCAAAAATAATCATGTAGTTCAAGAATTAGGAGTACTGAAATTTGATTAAATATAAAGGGAGTTTAATAAAAATAACATTCATTTTATTTGGCAAAATGCATAAAACTTCAAATCTGACTCTAGAGTTAAAGTAGCACAAAAAACACCATGAATACAAAGCTAATATTAAAAGCTCAACAGGAATATAAAGAATAAAGAACCCCTATTAAATCTCTAAGGCTTTAAAGACTGCAGCAAAGCAGCCTGAGAAAGAGAGAAGATACTACCATCAGCCTCTCCCTGAAGAAATTCTGAGAATTATAGTAATAATTTCTCATAATGTTTCAACAGGAACATGCTTAACAGTCCACAGCATTACTTAAGCCTTGTGCTACTTTGATATTTAATGGGATTTATTAAGTTCTACTACAGAATGTCAAATATTTTAAAGATCATGCCCTTAAGGATTTTACAGTGCAGTCGGAATGATGAGAAGACAAGGGTCTTTCTTGGCGTGGGGGGAAAGAAAATACTCTTCCACAATAAAAGCCTTAAGAACAATTCCTATAGCAGCAACTTGTTTTACACCCACATGTTTATCTAGGGCAGCAAAGATGGAAGTGAATCTAGTAATTCAAAATACAAACAGGGTTCGATTCAAGAATAGAAACAAATTCAACAATCTGAAAATTTTTATTTGGTTTCCATTTCCTGGATCAAAAACAAAATTACCAATAATATAATATATTGTCAGTAGGATTCCACTCATCTCTCTGATGAGCTGTTTGGAAAATTTCTAATATAATCCTGTATATGCTGCAAATATTTATTCTGCCAATCATGTTCTGTCACAGCACTCAAAGATTTTCCTCTTTTTCCCCAGGTCCCACAACAAATTTTCAGAGATATTGTATATCTGAGGATAAGCAGTACTATTACACTAGATTTTGATTATTTTACTTCCATTGAGCTTTCCATAATAATCACACTTTAAAAGACTGTGATGTTTCTGAGTTTGAAAGGACTTTTAAAACCTATGCACATATACAAAGGAAGACCCATGTATAACATGACCACAGCTAATTCATACAGAACAAAATAGAACTCTAAGCAAAATTTCCTAATTGAAGGATGCTCACCACATTCCTTTCTCAATTTTATGTCTGATTTCTTCATTCTGAAAGTATTATGAGTTTGCAGTTAACATTATATTTATAATTAGAAAGTACCAAGATTAAGTTGCACAGAAAATTTTGTCCAGGTAAGTATTTGAAGTAACTGTGCCATTTTAAAATTTTACACTATTATATTAAAGATTTGCTTTGATACACTTCACAAACTTTGGGAGACCAGATATAGTTAAATCACCTTACTTTATTGTTTGGTCAAAATACATAATAGCTACTCAATTTGTAAGGATGTATGCTGTCTATTATGAAAGAGAGGTTTTGCAGTTTCTGTGAAGCTTAAAAGCCAGTAAAGAGGAGCTAATTGTTTACTTGGCCTATGTATGTTAGTAATATAGATAGGAAGAAAGTAAATGAATTGCTATTTTAGATGTTTTCTAGTATTGTTTTTGGTTTGGGTTGCTATGGGATAGTTTGATTTTGAGACTGGGCTTTTTTCCCCCATACAATATTTACTGATTATTTTCCTTCCCCTTATTCCTCCCAGTTCCTCTCCACCGCCCCTCCTGTCCTGATCCACACTTTTTCCATCTCCCATTAGAAAAAAAAAAAAAAAACATGTGTCTGAGGAATAATAATGATGTACAATCAAATAAAACAAAAACAAACAAAGCAAAATAGGACAAAAACCAAGCAAGAACAATATTGAAAGAAAAAGCATACAAAATGCATATAGCACACACATACGCACACATACAGAAATTCCATTTAAAATGGAAGCCATAATACATATACACAAACACAATATATAATATATGCCCATATACACAGAGAACTAGTAATGTAAAATAAAATTTAAAAAGCCCTGAACAATATGAGACAGAGAACCTTCAAAGACTGCATTGACTTATTTTTTTTTTCTTGGCCATCAACTGCAAGGCATGGGGCCTATCCTTAAAAGTGGTTTGTTTCCTTTGTGAGACTCCTTTGTTTTATCTTACTGCATTATTATTCCCTGGACACACATTGGTTATCTAATGGGTGACAGTAAGGCATGGATCCCGATAAGAGTGATGATGGAGAGGAACTGGGAGGAGTAAGGGGAGGGAAAACCATAATCAGAATACATTGTATGAAAAAAGAACTTGTTTGCAAGTGGCTATCAATTGTAAATAGCTTGTGGATTAGGAGGGGATTCACGTGTTCATTTCTTACAGCCCTAGGACCCTGCCTGATGCAGATGCATGCAGGTACTGGTCAAGAGCCAAGGAGCATCAGCTCTGTTCTTGTTAGAGGGCCTTGATTCCTTGGCATCCCGTATGCCCTCTAGCTTTTACACCTTCTCTGCATTTTCTTTCATGGAGTTTTATGAGCCCTGAATGGAGGGACTTGATGGAGAATTTCCTTTTGGAACTGGGTCTTCCAAAGTCTTTTACTCTATGCATATTTTCTTGCTGTGGGTCTCTGTATTTGTTTTCATCTACAACTGGATGAAGCTTCTCTGATGATGGCTGAACAGGGAACAAATTTATGAGTATAGAAGAATGTCATAGTCATTTACTGTTATGTTACTTTAGCAGACCAGTAGTATTTGGATTTTACCAGGGTTCTTGGCATTTCTCATCTCACATTGCTTGCCACCCAAAAAAGTATTGAGTAGGAGTTCTATCCCATGTGTTGGTCCTTAACTCAAATCCTATATTAGTTGGTTAATACCACACAAATAAGTGTATATTTCAGATAAAGGGTTTTGTAGCTGACCGAAGAGCTGCCTCAGCCATTTAAGTATAGGCTCACAACTTAATTTTTTTAATGTTGATTTAAAGGAAAACTTCTATTCTGTATTCATTTGTTATAGTGCTCTAGTAGGGTGTAAAGAAGTCCTCAACTTCTTATGATATGAATGGGTTTCACTATCACCCACTCTGCATTCTATTGTCTTCCTCCAGTTTAGCCTCAAGGGTTTACTGCAAGAAAACAAGGTGAGGAGATAGTATAGACAGATACCATGGCTGCACCTCATATTGCTTTCAAATTGCTTTTATTTCTGGACAGTGTTACAAAATACCTTTAATTTTTCTTCATATTATAGCGAAGAACATAAGCCATTTATAAACTAAACTAGGGAAAACACATGCTTATATTTAATTTTCATTTTAAAGAAGAGTTGTAGTTATAATATTTATAAGTATTTTTATATATTTATCAATACTTTTTCAGATAATACATTTAGTCATTTTTATCCCTTTCCCAAACTCCTCCTAGACCTCCCTACTCCTCTATGCTCCCAATGTCACATTCCTTCTTTCTTAAGCACTACAAAGAAATATAGAAACAAACAGCCAGTGATGAAAAAATATGAAACCAAAACAAAATACTCATAAACAAAAGTTGAGTCTATTTTTGTGGTGGCTAACTATTCCTGAGCATAGGGCCTACCCTGGAATGTGATATAACCAGTGACACCTTATTGTAACAAACAAACAAACAAACAAACAAACAAACAAACAAACAAGCATATTTCCCCCTTCCCAGCATGTATCAATTGCAAATAGCTTTTTGATCAGTGGTGGGAATTTGTGTCTGTCATCTCACTGCTAAAATTTTGTATGACTTGAACATGTGCAGGTCTTCTACTTGATTCCATAGTCTCTGTGAGTTCAGATGTGCATTAATCCTGGTGTTTCTGGAAGGCACTATTTCTTTATCCCACTTAGGGCTGTTCCAACTAACTGCTCCATATACAATGTCCAGTTGTGGATCTCTCTTTTAAATACCATCTATTATAAGAAGCTTCTCTGAAGAGGTTTGAGTAGTGCACTGACATATGAATATAACAGTCATTTTATTACTGATAAGTGTAATAATATTAGTAGAATTTCACCTAGAAAGATGACCTATTTATTCTAAGGTTCTTAGTCTCACTAACAGTCTTTTGCTCAGGTTTAATCCATATAATATCTTTTAAATCCAATCCAGCAGTGGTTGTTGATTCCCATAGCATTTGGGTAATTATTGCAGCAGTGCATTCTATAGGCAGGTTCTTGATGTGATTTCACAGGTTTTTATGGATAGGTTACATTGATCATTACTTCTTTCCTCTGGTAGTGTAGAAAGTGTCCTGCAGCACAATAAACTCTAGTCAGTAGGAGTAAAGCTTCCAGTTCGACAAAGCAAAATATTTTAATGTTAGATGACACTGTCTTTAGCAGCAAGGACTTACCACCCCATGTTGTGGAGGGTAATCAATAATCTTGATAATAGCCTGTAATATTTAAGTAGTGTGTATGACCTCTTTGATCAACAACTTAACAACTTGTAACCCATTGCTGACATGGTGAGTTCTAATTGGCATCTAGAGATGTCTAATTGAATGAAATATTGTATCCCCTACTATGTAGTGACTCCATTTAAATCTCTTTCATATATGTATATATTTTAGGAACCCTCTAAAATAGTTGCTTTTATATGCCTTTCAAAAGGCCCTAAAGTGACTTTCCCTTTTTCTGTCTTATCCTGTTCTCCCATCCTACTACCCATTTAATTGCCCCATTCTACTTTTCCCCTCAATCTCTTCATAGTGGGTGTATTCTATTTCCCCTTTTGTGAAAGTACTCCCTCTCCCTGCTGGACTGCTAATAGTTCTCTAACCTCTGTGGGTATTATGACTGAAAAATACACGCCTAAAGCTTAAAAGAATGGAAAACCTGAATATTTGTTTCTTGGGTATATATTAACTTACTTGGGATGGTTGTGTCTAGTTCACCCATTTACCTGAAAATTTTATAATTTCATTTTTCTTAACATATGTATAATAATCTACTGTGTAAATAATTCAGTGTGCATAGGTGTACTACAGTTTCACTATCTGTTCATTAGTGAATGGACATCTAGGCAGTTTACCATTTCTATTAAAAATGGAGGAGCAACAAACATGGATGATCAAGTACATTTGTAAAAAGATGTATAATCCTTTGAGTATATGAGAAAGAATTATATAACTCAACCTTGAGGTATATAATCATATTAGAATTTAAAAGAGCATACCTAAAATAAATGCAGCTGCTTGTAATTTTCATGGTATTAACAAATATTAAAGCAATCAAGAATATGGAAATTATATTCTGTATGTCTTTTATAGAGAGTGATAAAAAGAATTCTCATATGTGGTAATGGTAAGACATTCAAATCATTTTGTATTTAGATTATTTATATGCTATTATCAACTAAGGATTCTCAGCATTATATGTCACCTAGTGCATTCTACAAGAGAAATAAATTGGGCATAATTCTAAATTGAATGCCATTTTCACTCTTACTTTTCTTGGGCAGGTTGTTTGTGTCTGACTGTACTCTAGCTATGATTCTTGTGGAACTTACTATGTAGATCAGGCTGGCCTCAAACCCATAGAGATCTACTACCTCTGCTTTCTGACTGTTGAGATTAAAGGCATGCACCATCATACACTCAGCTCATTCTTTAACAATTAAAATATAATATATAATTTTAACCAGGAATATATATTTTTATACCTCTGCTCTATATGGAAAATAAGTTTATATCTTCTGCTAAAACATCACTGTTTTCTAATTTCTTCATAATCTTTGTGTTCTATAAACCTAAAGTACAAATTCACATTTTATGGCTTCTAGCACAATATACCAGTACCCCATTTCAATGATTCTACCATTGTCTATACAAACATTTTCACATCAAAAATGTACATTGTGGCGTTATTTTAATCAGATGCTGGTCATTTCAGAACCTTTATATCTGTTACTATAGATGAAGTAAACTTTCTTACTAAGACTTTTATTATTTAGTCCTCTCTTGGCATATTTCCATCAATCAATTGACTTTTCACTGATATTTAGTATTTAATTTTCTTTCCATGATGCAGTTAGAAGGGATGGGAAGAAAAACTGCAAGTTAAATTTTGTAGATATTTGGAGAGGAAAAATTTGGTATATAATTGATATTTAAATTTTTACTTTCGCCAGGCAAAATGGAAATTATTCTTAACATTTGACTGAGTATAATCTAATACATGATAATGTAATATGCATTTTACTGCCTTATATTTAATGCCTAATAGTTGATAGGCATAAACATTCTGCACCAGTTCATATTATATCATGGTCATGTCCAAGTAGTAGAAATTCTAGATTTTCCTCTAAATAAGTACCATCGATATACCACTGTCACATATACCCAAATCACTGAGTATTTTCTCAATTGTTTCATCACTTTGTCAGTATCTCTAGCCATTGCAGCAGTGAAAATATTCTGTTCCAAAAATTTGCTTTGCTTATCCTTAAATAGGCACACATCCGTTCCCACCCTTTCCACACCCTTGGCATTTGTTTTCCCAGTGCTATAATCCTTTGTATTAACATTGTACTCATGAAAAATCATCAAAAGATCTACTGTAATAGTAAGAGGATATCAAATGAGAGCTGGCATCATTTGCACTTAGATGTGGAGGGTCATATTGTGAATCTCTTGAGATCCTGAGATGGTGCTATTATTTATCTCACATAGTAGGACTATTACCCAAGTCAGCTTTTCTAACTACCTGTGGTCATGGAGGGCAATTTTGTTATCAAATGGGTGTAGAATGAAATTTATGTAACTAAAAAGAGAATGAGAGAATGAATACTCCTCTTAATTTTCTATGAACAAATGAGAATGGATTGAATAGAGGTTAACCATTTAAAGTATAGATACACTGTAACATAGATACTTCTAGTGAATTAACAGACTTTTCTTGTAACTGAAAATTGTCTAACATAAAACCAATAAGTGGAGATTCCATATGTGCAGCTTACCTAATAACAAGGGATGAGCTGGTCGGTTGTGGTGCACACCTTTAAACCCAGCACTTGGGAGGCAGAGGCAGGCAGATTTCTGAGTTCGAGGCCAGCCTGGTCTACAGAGTGAGTTCCAGGGCAGCCATGGCTATACAGAGAAACCCTGTCTCGAAAAATCAAAAACCAAAAAACAAACAAACAAACAAAAACAAGGAATGAAATATGGTGAAGTGATCTTGACCTAAACAATACACCATTAAAACAATATACCTTTAATTTCCATAGTGAACTGTAACTGAAAAAAAAAAAAAAAAAAAAAACAACGGAAATGGAAATTTGTCAAGATTAATTTCTTAAATCAATATCTCTAAACTTAAAGGAAACATCAGCATAATCTGTTCTGTGCTGATTTATAAATGTATCATCTTGCTGCTGGGCAAATGCAAGCCAGTTTTTCTCCATTTTTTTTCACTTTGCCGTTGTCTCCAAGTGGAGAGATTAACTGGTAATTGTTATGGATAACAGACAAAGTATGACATTGTAGTTCATTGTTTGTTTTCTCTGACATCATCTTTGTTTTCCTATTCTATGTCAGTTTGTAGTCAATTTCTTTTACAAGGTTAAGAGAATGAAACAAAACCACTCTGATCAGATTTCTAATATGTTAAATGAATTAATAAGTGGATGACATATGTAATGGAATTTATTTTTAATTAAGGAAACCGACATCCCCAAATGTTTATTAAATTTAACAAAAAACTATTGACCTGCAAATAAAATTTGTTTCTTGCACATTCTGTAGAGAAAAGCATGAGTGAGTTCCCTTGCAAAATGTCTAATTCCAAGTGCCATTTCTCCTATTTAATGATGTCATGAACTTCAGTGAACTGTTTAATCTCTGTGAGCCTCAATTTCTCTCATCTATGAAATGAAGAGTAGAGACAAATATTCCATATGGCTGTGTGGGCTATTTGATGAGGAAATAAATTGAGAAATTTTGAAACATTTCTTCATCCACACATGTTCAGTAAATGTTAGCATTGTCAATATATATTTCTGAGTAATTGTTGCACAACTCATTCACATTCTGTGAAAATAAAAATAATTAATCAAACATAGATAGCATTGCTTTGAGATGAGAAAAATACCTCCTAAATAGTCATTTCTTATTCACTTAGTTGTTTTATAGAGTGATAAGCCATTGCTATATTTATAATCCCTTCACTTCTTATTTTGAGATATTTCTATATTCTAATCTATTATAGGTATCATTTGCTAAAATTAACGATGTTTAAAAGCTAATAAGTTCATCGTAGTCCATACAATGCATGGACTATAAGATATTCAGTGGTTGATTGTGTCACTTACCCTGACCCCTGCCTTGTTGAAGATGGTAACTAATGCCCAATATCCACTTCTGTTACCCTGGCCTTATAACCTTTAGCTACCATGTGTAAATGAATCTCCATCTACACTGGCCAGGTTGGTGTCCATATCATCATTGCCTGCTAGGTGCTCTACTACCTGGAACATAGTGTCCAGCTGATGGCGACATGCCAAATGACAAGACCACTGGTGGGAGAAGATGACTCCTGCAATACCTTCTTCAGTGATACGGGCACTGGCAGGCATGTGCCCAGGGCACTCAGTGATTGTGGACATGGAAGCCACAGTTTTGATATATTTTGCACTGGTACCTACTACTGCCAGCTCTTCTGTCCTAAGCAGCTTATCACAGGCAAAGATGGTTTAACTAACTATGCCAGTGGACACTACACTATTGGAATAGAGAACACTGACCTTGTCTTGAACCAAATTCTCAAGCTGGATAACAAATGCACAAGTCTTCTGTGATTCTCTGTTTTCTACTGCAGGGGAACTGGCCCTAGGATCATCCCCACTTCTTGCAAATAAAATGGCTCTCTTTTGATTACAGAGAGAGCTACAAGCTGAGGTTCTCCAATTAACCATTCCCTAGGTTTTTACTGCCATTGTTGAGCCCTACAATTCCATACTCACTAACCACACAACCCTGTAACAGCCTGATTATGCCTTCATGGTACACAATGAGGCCATGCAAGGTATCAGTTTTAGGAACATCAATATTGAGGACAAAACCTACACTTACTTTACCTACACTAACCTTAACAATATTTCAGTAAGATTATGTCTCCCGTCACCACTTTCCTCAGATTTGATAGGGCTCTGAATGTTTATGTGACAGAATTTCAAATGAACCTGGCACCCAACCCTCCAATCCACTTCCTTCTGGTCACATATGCCCCTGTCATCTAAGCTGATTGAGCCTACCATGAGTGGGTTTCTGTAACAGTGATCATCAATGGTTGTTATGAGCTGGCCAACCAGATGGATAAATGTGACTCTACCTATAGTAAGTACATGGCTTGCTGTCTGTTGTGGATTAGTGATTTGGTTCCCAAAGATGTCGATGCTGCCACTGACACCATGATGAAAAGCACAGCATTCAGTTTGTAGACTGGTATCCTTCTGGCTTCAGAGTTAGTATTAATTACCATTCCCCCAATATGGTAGAAACCTGGACAATGTATTTGTGTGCATGCTGAGCAATAACACAGCAATGACTGTGGCTTGGACTTACCTATACCACAAGTTTGGCCACAAATTGAACAAGTATGTCAAATGTACCTTTTTGCACTGGAATGTGGACAAAGGCACAGAGGAAGGGGAGGTCTCTGCTGCACTTGAAGACATGGCTGCCCTAGAGAAGGATTATGAAGATGTTGATGTGGATTCTCTTGAGGGAGAATGCAAGGAAGAAGGATGAATACTAATCCATTCCTTTCAGTCACTTAGCAAGTCAGAAGTGCAGAACTTCTACTTCAACATGAGTTGACAAGTATCAATGGTTCTAATTGGGTTATTTTCATCCTGTGTTTATATGTATCTTTTCTAAGAATACCAATAAGGATTTATTTTATCATGTCTCAAAGTGAACGCTTTAAGGAAAAAAAGGAAATTCAAATATTACCTTATTCTATCATTGGTTGCCTTGTTTGCATTATATTAAATCAAACTATTAATGTTTAAAATATGATAATAAACATTATTTTAGTCTTTACTAGGTGTTCTTGATGCAGATTCTGAAAATGAATTTAGTGAATATATTAGAATATAGGTAAATATATATTTTCTATAAAAGCACATGCAATAAATATTAAAATAAAGTAAATATCAATACTTGCTCTATTTGCAACTAGTATACCAATGAGTTTCACTAAAACCATACTTATGGATATTGAATTTTGATTTTTTTCATAGTCCATTTTAAAATTGTAAAATAGAATCTTAGTTCTTAGTCATGAAAAAATGCTAGCTGGTTTTATTTAACTCACAAGCTGTAATTTGTTTAACCCTATTCTAGAAGCATGCAGGGAAACATACAATTCATATGGCCTAGGAGAAAAAAATCCTGAAAATGCTTTCAGGCTGTGAGACTTATTTGAGCTCCTTAGAGATTTGAACTTTCTCACTATTCTCAATAGATAACTCTAGCTTACTCTTTTAGAAGTGTTTTGATTTCACACTGTGTTTAGATTCATTATTTTATATCAGGATGCTCTCAACATTATTAAGTAAACTCAAATAAAGCTGACTGTGTGTTGTTTGACATTGATACAAAACGATAAAAAAGCATATAGAAAGTACCTCCATACATGATCCTTAACTTTAATAGATATTTGCAGAATGTTTAATAAATGTATGATATCTTAAAAACATGCTATTTGCTTACATTCTAGGGAAGAAAAAATTATATGCCAACAACTATAATGATATAGTAATATCTAAAAATAATATATCCCATAAGTCATAAATAACATGTTTTAAACTAAATTAGAAAAATACGCTTGCAGGAACTTAATTTTCAATTCCAGCTCATTATCTATTAATGTGAGTATATGAACTATGTGCCTGTGTGTGTGTATGTGTAAATATATACTTCTCATGTGAAGTACATATTTTAGGTACCTACTATTTCATAAATGACTATATCTTCTATGTATTTAAGAAAGATGTCTATACTGAAATGAAATCAAAACATTTAATGGGAATACTGCCAAGCAGCATTTGTTTTTTGAATCTTATCACAGTATTGTTTCATTCTGACTTTAAGACTCCTTATAGCAGTAACTTAGGTAGCCAGAGTATAGCTAAAGAAGTACTAGAAAAACATTTCACAGGTCAAATATTTTGCCCTCATACATCCAGCTGATTTTCCAAATTTATTTTTGGAAATTACTTCCTCTCTTTCAAGGCCGTTATTGTCTTTTGTTTAGCTGTAAATAGCCATGGCCTTTCTGTTACTACTTTCAATAGGAACAGCCAATACACTTTTCCATATGTTATTGGTCATTGTTTTACTGTGGTAAGAATACTTAAAATTAGGTCTAATCTCTTTAAAATGTTGAATATACAATACAATATTACCTACAGAATGTTATTGTGTAGCATATCTCGTGAATTTACTTGTCATATGTCACGGAAACTTTATACCATTCTACTTTGTGATTCAACTCTGCCATAACCCATAATTTCTTACAACTTCCGTTGCACTCCACCTATCTATGAGTTTGACTCTTGAGGACATACTATATAAGTCAAATAATGTGGTATTTTTCCTGCTAATGCTGCATAATTCCGTTTAGTCCATCTAGTAAAAATTCTTCAAAATCATCCATATTTCCCATCAGAGGACTCCTTTTGTCCCCAGTACAGAATAATAAATTAATTGTATGAACATACCATGTTTTATCCTTTAAGTCATCTATGTTAATTTAGATGTTTCCCTATTTGTGAATAATGTGGCAATTTATAGATGGTTAATAATTGGGGTCAACATCACAGGGTCCAGAACCTTCCAGGAGGCAAACCTCTGGGCATGCCAATGTGAAATTATCTATATATTTAATTATTTAGATAATTGGTGACCATATGCCAATGAGTGTGGAGCCATCCACTGCAACACAGCAAACCTACCAGCAACAGCACCCTCAAAATAAACTGACTAGACTCTGAGAAATTATCAACTGCCAAAAGCTTCTCAGTTAGGGGAGAAGACTGCAATGTATCCCCGAGTGCATACTGGCATGATGGTTGATGTGATCATATGCCAGCTACAGCTACTATGAGTTCATATGTGTGTCAGTAATGTCAAGTCCTTTCAGCCAAATTAGAACATTAAATGTAGATTTAACACCAAACCTAAAGGAGGGTCACACTCTTCAGTGGACTTGGGTCTTGGACTAAATAAAAAGAAGAAAGTGAGCTGAGCATCAACATCCTTCATTCTCTTGTTCCTGACTATAAATTAAATGTAAGCTCCCCCAGCCCTCTCTCCTCTTGATACAGTAACTCCCAGGATAGACTGTACCAGAAACTGTAATCCAGAATAAATCATTTCCTTGGTTGAATTTTTGTTGAGTATATTGGAACCACAACAAAAAGTAATAAAAACGATCTTTCAAACTCTTCATTTTTTTCTAATCCCTAATATCTATTTTTATTTTCAAAATAACGATATTAAAAAATGTTCAGTAATAGCTTGGATTAACTGCATGTTTTAAACATTTGTGTATCTTCACTGAAGAAATATTTATTCAAGTCACTCAAACATTGTAGTATTTCAGCCAGATGAAATATTCTGACTTAATTTTGCTGGTTTTACAAATTTAAATCCTTTATTTAATTAATCAATTTCCTCGTATTCTGCCTCAACAAATAGGGTTGAAGTTAGTTGAAATTTGCAAACTGAACTACAGACATTATATAGGTAAATTCAGTTATTGCTCAATGAAGGTATTTAGGAAAAGATCATTCAAGGTTTATTTTTTAAATATTTTATTTAAATTTATGCATGGATATAGTTTTGGGGCAAATTAGTTCTCCATTACCTTCGTTCCAATTCCTCTTCTATCTACCCACTCTCCACTTCATATTTGCTCTTTTGCTTTGTACCCAAAAGATTTAATGATTTCATTCATTGGTACCTATATGAACATGAGTTTGGAACTATCCACTATGGCCTCCCAGGGCTCAGTCCCTAAAGAAAACATACTTATGCTCCCCAAACAGCCATTGACTGCAAAGTGATCCTCAAATAAGGGTAGGACTTTATCATTCCCTTTCTCTATTTACACTGATATTTTTGACTAACAAAAATAAAACTTCTCTGATGAGTGTTGAAAGTACCCTAATTCTGTGGGTGTAAAGTTAACATCATCAGAGGCAGTTTATTTTATGTCCACTTTGCAGAATAATAGTCCTAGGTTCTCCCTCAATGACTATGACCTGGACAGCAATGGAGTTTTGGACTAGTTAATATTACCAGATATGTGTTCCAGCTCCTGAATCTGGATTTAAATCCAACCAGAAAGTCGTTGTGACAGCATTACACCAGTTGGAATATCTCATTAGGTCAGCTCTTGCTACAGATTGTGAAATTTATAGCTTGGTAAGACTACTGATTATTCTTCTCACCATGGTAGCATGCACATAAACTTTTAGTTCTATGAAAGCTATTGAGTAGAAATGGGGCCTACAGATCACTACTAACTTGATTTCTTCATGCCCTATGATTCAGATATGTAGTGTGTTCTGCAATTTGGCCTTACCATCAAATTCTGGAGGGATACCAGGAGAAAAGGAATTGTCTATTGTATTTGGAGGTGTGTCTATAGATACCATTGATCAACAACTTGAAAAATTTAACCTATATCCATTACTGGATTTTTTTGATAACTTGTGTTGTTTGAAAGAGGTATTGACCCCCACATTATAGGGTAACTCCTTTTAAACTATATATATACATACATACACATTACACACACACACACACACACACACACACACACATATATATATATATATATATATATATATATATATATATATATATAATTTTAAGAAGTTTCTATAATAGTTCTCATAATCTAATACACATTGGAAAGTAACCATTAGTATGGTTAACAATTACATTTGACTTTTTAAAAAGTGTAAATGTCATACTCAATAGTTTTAGATTTCATGGTTTGTAATTAGTTGCATACTAGTAATATCTCCTCAGGATACATTAATATTTATAATACTTAAATTGTTTTAGAGTAAAATAATATTCTAAGATCATTATAATTTTTGGATATTATTTTTATAATAACATCTATATTTGAAGATATATTATTTGAAAACACTTTCCCTTTGATAAATTGATATTTTATTCACCATATAATTTATTCACAAGAATATTTACTATTAAAGTAGAAAAAAATAGTATTTCCATTCATTCCTTTATACAATTTTTAATTAAGAAATTAATTTAAATTCATACTAGTTTGTTAATTATTTCTTGTCACTAACTTAAGGTTTCAATTGTTGTAAAGAGAAATGACCATGGCAACTATTGAAAGGAAAACATTTAATTGGGGCTGTATTATAGGTTCAGAGATTAAGTCTACTATCACCATGGCAGAAAGGATGGATGCACACATTTAGACATGGTGCTAGAAAGATAGCCGAAATTTCTAAATCTAGATTGGCAGGCAGCATGAAGAGATACAGTGGGCCTGGCTTGAGCTTCTGAAACTTCAAACCTCATCCCCAATAAGTCACTTCCTCTAACAAGGCTACACCTATTCCAACAAGGCCACAGTCCTACTTTTTTCAAACAGTGTTACTCCATTTGAGCCTATGGGGATCATTTTCTTTTCTTTTCTTTTCTTTTCTTTTCTTTTCTTTTCTTTTCTTTTCTTTTCTTTTCTTTTCTTTCTTTTCTTTTCTTTTCTTTTCTTTTCTTTTCTTTTCTTTTCTTTTTTATTGGGTATTTTCTTTATTTATATTTCAAATGTTATCCCCTTTCCTTGTTTCCCCTCCAAAAACTCCCTATCTCCTCTCTACTCTTCCTGCTCAGCAACCCACCCACTCCTGCTTCCTGGCCCTGGCATTCCCCTACACTGTGGCATCAGCCTTCACAGGACCAAGGGCCTCTCATTCCATTGATGCCCCACAAGGCCATCCTCCTCTACATATGTGGCTGGAGACATGGCTTTCTTCGTGTGTACTCTTTGGCTAGTGGTTTATTCCCTGGGATCTCTGGGAGATCTGATTGGTTGATATTTTTGTTTTTTCTATGGGGTTGCAAACTTCACTCCTTTCTCTAAGTCCTCCACTAAGGATGCTGTGCTCAGTCCAATGGTTGGCCACAAGCATATGCCTCTATATGTTTCAAATTCTGGCTAAGCCTCTCAGGAGACAGCTATATCAGGCTCCTGTCAGGATGTTCTTCTTGGCATCCACATAGTGTCTGCATTTGGTAACTGTATATGGGATGGATCCCTAGGTGGGGTAGTCTCTGGATGGCCTTTCCTTCAGTTTCTGTTCCACACTTTCTCTCAGTGTTGGCTCCTATGAGTATTTTGTTCCCCTTTCTAAGGACTGAAGCATCTACACTTTGGTCTTACTTCTTGAGCTTCTTGTGGTCTGTGAATTATAACTTGGGTATTCTGAGCTTTTGGGCTAAATTCCACTAATCAATGAATGCATACCATGTGTGCTCTTTTGTGATTGGGTTACCTCACTCAAGATGATATTTTCTAGTACCATCCATTTGTCTAGGAATTTCTTACATCCATTGTTTTTAATAGCTGAGTAGTACTTGATTGTGTAAATGTAGCACATTTTCTGTATCTATTCCTCTGTTGAAGGAAATCTGTGTGTTTCCTGCTCCCGACTATTATAAATAAAGCTGCTATGAACATAGTGGAGCATGTGTCCTTATTACATGTTGGGGCATCTTCTAGGTATACGCCCAGCAGTGGTATAGCTGAGTTCTCAGGTAGTACTATGTCCAATTTTTTGAGGAACCACCAAATTGATTTGCTAGAATTGTTTGAACATGTTGCCAACAGTTTATTAATATAATTTCCCCAGTGGATATAGTTGATCAATTTTTGAAAGCTATGGTAAATTTTAATTTACTACTCAGGGTATTTTTATAATTATGTCTCTATAATATTCCATCATCAAAGTGCATTAATTGTGAATTTTACAATCTGGTAATTGAAAAATTACTTTTATTTAATTTATAATATCATTTATTGCCTTCATATTTTAATTGATGGCTACTGAGAAACATTTTTATGAAAATCTTAATTACATATTTGAATATTGTGAAATAAATTCTTTTTGAGTAAATGAATGCCAGAAAATTGTTACCTAAGTAAAATTCTGACAGAAAACAGTCTTCCTAACAATGAACTTGTATGCTTTTGCTTTTATACAATGTATGGCAACATGCTTTCTTTGTGCATTCGTTTATGACAAGTGCAAGTTCACTTATTTAAGGTAATTTGCTCTACATACCCAGTCACTGACTCTTTTACATGAAATATTAATTTGTGTCTAGACATTTCTTTCACATTTTTCATCCTGAGAGTAATTGTTCTTTCATACATACTTTCAAATAACAGACACCTTGTCTAGTAAAAAGTAGAAAATATAAATAAAGAATTTTTACATAAAACTCAGCCTATCTTTATTTATTTGGGTACACATATGTGCATAAATATTAGTCATTCAAAAAGTAGGAACTCATTTTTTCTAGTTAGAGGAGCTCCTAAGACATGATATTATAAACCACCCTGCCTTTGAAATTATTATCTTGGAGCTTTACATATACTATTGTGGATTAAAGGGCTATAATTGTAGATCAAAGACCAAATTTCTATTGATGTCAGAGAAGAGAAAATATAAGCAGACAATTTGAGGATCTGTCTTCTATGTATTTTATTTCCCAATAGCTCTTTAAGTAATATGATTCATTGAGAAGTGTGTACATGTGAGAGCTTTTGAATACTACCATGCTGTGCTGTGAAATTGAAGAACTCCTTCAAGTACACTCTGTTTACCTGGAGCCAAACAGATTTAATACTGTCATTCTAAGAAATAGAAGTACAAATAAAATTCCCAGACATTGCTTAAATGTTATTTCTTACTGGTCATAGAAATGAGTTTATTCTTTTATCAAGCACATGAATTTTTCCTTAGAGCCAAACACTAGCCTTTATATTATGTTTTTGTCAATATTCCATTGACTTCTATTTTAAAAACAGTGAGCATACAGAATTCAAAAGTACCATAAAATAAGTAATACTTATCACACAGAAACCAGAAAAATACAGAATTCAATCAGTAATAAAGATATTTGTATATATATGGAAAATATTTGGTTTTATAAGGAATGTATATATTACAAGAGTATATATAATAAGACTATGAATAAATACATTTTATATGCTATATAACACTAAAGAATCATTTATACACCATGTAAGCATAGCTGAAAATAGAAGAAACATTTGTTTTTCTATTTTCATAATCCTATTTTGTGTACTAATTCTTCTAGATGGAATGAATGAACCACAACATTTTTTATACTACCGAGACCAGATCTTCCTTCATATTTTAAATAATTTGGTCATTATCCTACTCTTCAAATTAATAAAATAGTGTTGAGCTTTGTTATATTTGATCAATAATTTGAGGTGTTTTATGGTCTTGACATTTGTGCTTTTATCAAGTGGGAGAAAAACATTAATCATGATGCTTCAATTGTCAGAGAGACATTTTATAGGATATAATTTGTCCTGGATTCTCTATATTACTCTTATGTTTTATTTTTATTAAAAATATTGTTTCTCCTACAATACATCCAAAGCACAGTCTCCCTCCCTACATTTCTACAGGGCTCTACCCTCCACCCCCTTTTCACAGATACACTCCCCCTTCTATCAACTTAAGAGCCAGCTTACAAAAGATAATAGCCAGACAAGAGGAAACAAGGTCCAATAAGACAAAGCAAGAGCCTTCCTATTCAGGCTGGACAAGGCAACCCAATAGGAGGAAAAGTCCCAAAAGCATGAAAATGACTAAGAGATGCACAGCTCCCACTGTTAAAAGTCTACAAATCCCACCAATCTAACAACAGCAACATATTAGGAGAGGACCTGGTGCAGCCCCATGCAGGTCCTGTGCTTGCCACTTCCCTGTCTGGGAACCCATATTAGCTCTACTTATTTGACTCAGCAGGCTATTTTCTTCTGATATCATCTATTATCTCTGACTTCTACACTCTTCCTTCCTTCTTTTCCATGGGGTTTCACAATCTTCAAGAAGAAGAACGCACTAGAGATTTCTCCCTTCATAATGTCTGGTTGTGGGTCTCTGTACACACTCCCATCTGCTGAAGGAGGAAACCTTTCTGAAAATGTGTGTACAAAGCACCAATCTATGAGTATATAGCAGAATGTCACTGGGACACATTTCTTGATTTTTTTTTTTTTTTTTTTTTGGTGGGGAAGGAGGGATTACTGATTCTCCTCTGGTTCTCTGCGCTCTCCAGTACCTGGCTCCTGGCCATGAGGAAGTGGATAGCATGTGGTCCCTCTAGTTGTGTGGTACTCAAGTTAAAGAAAATATTGTTGTGAGAGAAATAGCATTTTGGAGGGATGATCCCCATAGCTGGGCAATGTGATATGTTTAGTTGGCTAACTTTTGAATACTAAATCAACTTTCACAGGATAATTTCTACTCAGTCATTGCAAGTATTCTTTTTATATGATTATTTCACGTTTATGGAATTCTAATGATGATTATTTCTTATTTGTATACATGTTATTTGTCCTGTATTTATATTACTTTATTTTTCAAGTAACATAAAATATGTTTTATGACATATTTTTTATTCCTTAATCTTCTGTTACAGTCCAGTCTTTATCCCTTTCTCATTCCACCCTCTGACTTTTCCATATACCATACTTCCTCTCCAAGAGGATATCCCCAGCCCCCACCACCACTCCACCAGATTTCTGGACTACCTGGGACTTCAAGACTCTTGACGGTTAGGTGCATCTTCTCTCACTGAGGCCAAACCAGGTAGTCCTCTGCTGTATAGGTGCCAGGGGCCTCATATCAGTTGTATATGCATCCTGGTTGGTGGCTCAGTGTTAGAGCAATTTCGGGGTGCAGTTAGTTGAGACTGCAGGTCTTCCTATAGGGTCTCCCTCCTCCTCAGCTTATTCCTGCCTTTCCCTAATGCAACCACAGGTATCCCCAATTTCAGGCCATTGGTTGAGTGTAAGTATCTGCTTCTGACTCTTTCAGCTGCTTGTTGGACCTCTCAGAGGACATCCATGCTAAGGTCCTTTTTATAAGCACACCATAATAGCATCAGTAATAGTGTCAGTCCTTGGAACTTCCCTTTGAGTAGATCCCAATGGGGGCCTATCAGCTACCTCCTTTCCCTCGAGCTCTTCTCCATTTTTGACCCTGCAGTTCTTTCAGACAGGAACAATTCTGGGTCTGAGTTTTTGGATTTCCAGCTTGTCTGTTCTCCTGAAATTTGTTGACATTTTCATACATAACTATCTTAAGTTGGTAGTCTTCCCCCATAGGTTCTTTTCTCCCATCTCTTTCCCTGTCACTACTTATGTTCTACTACAAGTTTTCCTTCTTTTAATTTCACATCATATATATTTTACCCACTACTTGCTCCTCCTCTAAGCCTCATATTATCCTTCTCACAGCATACTTTCTAACTTCTTGGGATTGACTCACACTTACATTTAAACACACACACACACACACACACACACACACACACACACACAAAAAAAAAATATTAAATGCTAGTATATAAATACAAGAGAAAACATGAACTATCGTGAACTGCTTATCGTTATGAGCATGAGTGCCACACTTAAGTATAGTACTTGCCAGTCCCATCTGTTACTGCACTTTAGCATCTGGGCTGGCTTTTTCCAGGTTCTTGGCTTCAAGACTGAAACCATGTTTTGTAAGGATTGCAAAGATCCTGGAGAAACTTGGTTTAAAGCAAATGAATCATTCACAACACAAAGAAATATGCTGTCAAAATCAACACCAATCAACATCAATGAGAGTAATAATGGGCTAATATTTTTAATTCTGGTTTCCTTTTGTGGAGTTCAGGAGAATGAGGAGTTTGTTTCCTAAGGATAGATGGTTCTCTATTTAGGATTACATAAGCCTTTCTTTACTATATCTTTTCCCATGCTATTTCAATTTTTAATTTTACATGATGGTCAAATATACTTAGACATAAAATAGTAAGAAAGAGGTTCCTTTTTAAAGTTCACTTAAAAGACATATACTCTTTTATTACATATGTGCCCCAGAATAGTTCATTCCGTTGTCCTTCTTACACTTACCTTTACCCTTAGTAGTATTAGGGATCCATTGCAAGAGAAATTGACTGAATTGATTTTCAAAAACGGAGGAGAAATTCTTTTAGAATTTTTTGAATTAGATATTTTCTTGATTTACATTTCAAATAATATCCCCTTTCCTGGTTTCCCCTCTGAAAAACCCCTATAACATCCCCCTGCACAGCAACACACCCACTACTACTTCCTGGCCCTGGCAATCCCCTACTCCAGGACATAGAACCTTCAGAGGAACAAGGGCTTCTCCTCTCATTGATGACCAACCAGGCCATGCTCTGTTACATATGCAGCCATGAGTCCCACCAGGTGTACTCTTTGGTTGGTGGTTTAGTCCCTGGGGGCTTTGGGACTACTGACTAGTTCAAATTGTTGTTCCTCCTATGGTGCTGCACATCCCTTCAGCATCTTGAGTACTTTCTCTAGCTCATTCATTGGGGACCCTGTGCACAGTCCATTGGATGGCTGTGAGCATCCACTTCTGTATTTGTCAGGCACTGACAGAGCCTCTCAGGAGACAGCTATAACAGACTTCTGTCAGCAAACACTTGTTGGCAAAAACAAAAGTGTCTGAGACTGGTAATTGTATATGGGATGGATCCCCAGGGGGACAGTCTCTGGATGGTCATTACTTCAGACTCTACCATACACTTTGTCTCTGTAACTTCTTCCATGGGTATTTTGTTTCCCTTTCTAGGAAGGATCGAAGTATCCACACTTTGGTCTTCCTTCTCCTTGAGTTTCATGTGATTTGCAAATTTTATCTTGAGTAATCAAAGATTCTAGGCTAATATCCACTTATCAGTGAGTGCATATCATGTGTAGTCTTTTGTGAATGGGTCACCTCACAGAGGATGATATGCTCCATATACATGCATTTGTCTAGGAATTTCACGAATTCATTGTTTTTAATAGCTGAGTAGTACTCTATTGTGTAAATGTCCTACATTTTCTGTATCCATTCCTCTGTTGAGGGATATCTGGGTTGTTTTCAGCTTCTGGATACTATAAATGAGGGTGCTATGAACTTAGTGCAGCATGTGTCCTTATTACATGTTGGGGCATCTTCTGGGTATATGCCCAAGAGTGTATTAATTAGTCTTCAAATAGTACTATGTACAATTTTCTGATTAACTGCCAAACTGATTTTCAGAGTGATTGTACCAGCTTGAAATCCCACCAGCAATAGACGAGTGTTTCTCTCCCTTCACAACCTAGCCACCATCTTCTGTCACCTGAGTATTTGATCTTAGCCATTCTGAGTGGTGTGAGGTAGAATCTCTGGGTTCTTTTGATTTGCATTTCGTTGATGACTAAGAATGTTGAAAAAAGCTAACTCTCATTTGAGCCAGCACAATTTGTAACAAATGCTGTCCTTTTAGCACTGGTTGGTTTCCACCATAGCTGTGTGGGTTCATTTCTGGATCTTCAATCCTATTCCATTGATCTACCTGTCTGACACTGTACCAGTACCATGCAGTTTTTATCACAATTGCTCTGTAGAACAGCTTAATGTCAGGCATGGTGATTCCACCAGAGGTTCTTTTATCATTGAGAAGAGTTTTTGCTATCCTAGGTTTTTTGTTATTCCAGATGAATTTGTAAATTGCCCTTTCTAACTCAGTGAAGAATTGAGTTGGAATTTTGATGGGGATTGCATTGAATCTGTAGATTTCTTTTGGCAAGATAGCCATTTTTACTATATTAATCCTGCCAATCCATGAGCATGGGAGATCTTTTCACCTTCTGAGATCTCCTTTGATTTCTTTCTTCAGAGACTTGAAACTCTTATCATGCAGATATTTCACTTGCTTAGTTAGAGTCACACCAAGGTATATTCTAATAGTTGTGAATATTATGAAGGGTGTTGCTTCCCTAATTTCTTTCTCAGCCTGTTTATCCTTTGTGTAGAGAAAGGCCACTGATTTGTTTTTAATTAATTTTATATCCAGCTTCTTCACTGAAGTTTTTTTTTGAAGGGTTTAGGGAATTTTTATTAGATATTTTCTTCATTTACATTTCATTTGCTATCCCCAAAGCCCCCTATACCTTATGCCCTGCCGCCTCCCAAACCTACCCACTCCCTTTTCCTGGCTCTGGCATTCCCCTCTACTGGGGCATATGATCTTCGCAGGTTTAGGAGTTCTCTGGTGGATTTTGGGGGATTACTCATGTGTACTATCATAGCATCTGCAAATAGTGATATTTTGACTTCTTCTTTTCCAATTTGTATCCCATTGATCTCCTTTTGTTGTCTAATTGCTCTGGCTAGGACTTCAAGTACTACTTTGAAAGGAAGGGAGAGAGTGGGCATCCTTGACTAGACCCTGATTTTAGTGGCATGGCTTAAAGTTTCTCTTTTAGTTTTATATTGGCTACTGGTGTACTGTATATTGCTTTTACTATGTTTATGTATGGGTCTTTAATTCCTGATCTTTCTAAGACTTTTATCATGAAAGGGTGCTGGATTTTATCAAATGTTTTTCACCATCTAATGAGATGATCCTGTGGTTTTTGTCTTTGAGTTTGTTTATATAGTCAATTATGTTGATGGCTTTCTGAATATTGAACCATCTCTGCATCCCTGGGATGAAGCCTACTTGATCATGATGAATGATCTTTTGATATGTTCTTTGATTCTATTTGTGAAATTTTTATGTAGTATATTTGCATCAATATTCATGAGGGAAATTGGTCTGAAGTTCTCTTTCCTTGTTCGGTCTTTGTGTGGTATACATGTCAGAGTAATTGTGGATTCACAGAATAAATCAGATAGAGTACCTTCTATTTCCATTTTGTAGAATTGATTGAGGAGTATTGGTATTAGGCCTTCTTTGGAGGTTTGATAGAACTGTGCAGAAATCACTTCTCAGCCTTTTGGCTAAGATCAAGTGTAGAACTGTGCAGAAAACTCATCTGGTCCTGAGATTTTTTTCTTTGTTTGTTGGGGAGACTATTTATGAGTGTTTCTATTTCTTTAGAGGATATGGGACTGTTTAGATCATTTATCTGATTCTGATTTAACTTTGGTACCTGGTACCTGTCTAGAAAATTGTTCATTTCATCCAGATATTGCAGCTTTGTTGAGTATAGGCTTCTGTAGTAGGATCTGATGATTTTTTGGAATTCCTCAGTTTCTGTTGTTATGTCTCTGTTTTCATTTCTGATTTTGTTAAATAGGATACTGTGTCGGTGCCCTCTGGTTAATCTGGATAAGAGTTTATCTGTTTTGTTGATTTTCTCAAAGAACCAGCTCCTGGTTTGGTTGATACTTTGTATAGTTCTTTTTGTTTCTCTTGGTTGCTTTCAGGCCTGAGTTGGATTATTTCCTGCTGTCTACTCCTCTTAGGTGAAATTAGTTCTTTTTGTTCTAGAGCTTTCTGATGAGCTGTCAAGCTGCTAGTGCATGCTCTTTCCAGTTTCTTTTTGGAGGAACACAGAGGTATATATTTTCCTCTTATGACTGCTTTCATTTGTGTCCTATAAATTTAGGTATGTTGTGGTTTCATTTTCATTCAACTCTAAATAGTCTTTAATTTATTTCTTTCTTTCCTCCTTGATCAAGGTATCATTGAGTAGAGTGTTGTTCATCTTCTACGTTTATGTGGGCTTTCTATTGTTTATGATGTTATTGATGACCAGCCTTAGACCATGGTGATCTGATAGAATGCATGGGATTATTACAATCTTCTTATATATGTTGAGGCCTGTTTTGTGACCAATTATATGGTCAGTTTCGGAGAAGGTACCATTTGGTCCTGAGAAGAAGGTATATCCTTTTGTTTTAGGTTAAAATGTTCTATAGATATCTGTTAAATCCATATGTTTCATAAATTCTGTTAGTTTCACTGAGTCTCGTTTTAGTTTACGTTTCCATTATCTGTCTAATGCTGAGAGTGGGATGTTGAAATCTCCCATTATTACTGTGTGCAGTGCAATGTATGCTTTGAATTTTAGTAAAGTTTCTTTTATGAATGTGGGTGCCCTTATATAAAGATCATAGATATTCAGAATAGAGTTATTCTTGGTAGTTTTTTCATTTGATGAGTATGAAGTGTCCTTCCTTATCTTTTTTGTTAACTTTATGTTGAAAGTCTATTTTATTCGATATTAGAATGAATACTACACCTTGTTTCTTTCGACAATATGCATGGAGAATTGTTTTCCAGACTTTTACTCTGAGGTAATGTCTATCTTTGTCACTGAGGTGGTTTTACTGTATGCAGCAAAATGGTAGGTCCTGTTTACATGTTCAGTCTGTTGTCTATGTCTTTTTATTGGGGAATTGAGTTCATTGATATTAAGTGATATTAAGTAAAAAATATTGTTGCTTTCTGTTATTTGTGTTGTTAGAGGTGAATTATGCTATTTGTGGTTTTATTCTTTTTGGTTTGTTAAAAGAAGATTATTTTCTTGCTTTTTCTAGGATTTAGTTTCCCTCCTTGTGTTGGAATTTTCCATTTATTATCCTTTAAGGGCTGGATTCATGGAGAGATACTGTGTAAATTTGTTTTTGTCATGGAGTATGTTGGTTTCTCAGTCTATGGTCAGAAAGATTTTTTGCTGGGTATAGTAGCCTGGGCTAGCATTTGTGTTCTCTTAGGGTCTGTATAACATCTGCCCAGGATCTTCTAGCTTTCATAGTATCTGATGGGAAGTCTGGTGTAATTCTGATAGGTCTATCTTTATATTTTACTTGACCTTTTCCCCTTACTGCTTTTAATATTCTTTCTTTGTTTTGTGCATTTAGTGTTTTGATTATTATGTTATGGTTAGAATTTCTTTTCTGATCCAATCTGTTTAGTGTTCTACAGGCTTCTTGTATGTTCACGGGCATCTCTTTCTTTATGTTAGGGAAGTTTCTACTATAATTTTGTTGATGCTATTTACTGGCCCTTTAAGTTGGGAATCTTCACTCTCTTTTATACCTATTACTTTTAGTTTTGGTCTTCTCATTTTGTCCTGGATTTTCTGGATGTTTTGAGTGAGGATCTTTTTGCATTTTGCATTATCTTTGATTGTTGTTTCAATGTTTTCTATAGTATCTTCTACACCTGTGATTCTCTCTTCTGTCTCTTGCATTCTTTATTCTTGTATTCTGTTGCTAATCTTGGTTCCTGACTTCTTTCCTAGGTTTTCTATCTCCAGAGTTGTATACCTGTGTTCTCTTATATTTCTTTAAGGGGTGTTATCTATGTTCTTCTTAAAATCCTCTACCAGTATCATGATATGATTTTAAATCCACATCCTTCTTTTCCAGTGTGTTGGGGAATCTAGGACTTGCTGTGGTATGAGAACTAGGTTCTGATGGTGCCAAGTAGTCTTTGTTTCTCTTGATAAGATGCTTGCATTTGTGTTTTGCCATCTGGTTATCTCTGGTGTTAGATGTTCTTGCTCTCTCTGGCTGAAGCTTGTTTCTCCTGTGGGTCTGTAAGCCTATGTCAGCACTCCTGGGAGACCCACTCTCTCCTGGAGGTACTTGCTCTGGAACAGCCCAAGCTCTGGGTGCAGATGGTGGCTGGAAGTAACCTGTCCCAGCTGCTCCACTGTTCTTATGCCCTGTGTGTTCTGACCAAGCCCGCTCAGTCCGTCAACAGGTTCTCCAGCGCAGGAGCGAAGATTAAAAAGAAAAAAAGACAGTTAGACAACATTGTAGCAGGACCCCAGTCAATTCTGAGACTGAAGGCAAATTTTTATTTACCAATCCACTTTTAAACCAATTTAATTACATGCAAGTATTTTGGGCAAGCAGTACAATAAGGAACTACAAACAAGGCAACAGGACAGTTGTAAAAAGGGCTTGTCATAGAAACTTGAGCCCACTTCCTTGTCCAAGCCCAAAATCTTGCCTGAAGCTTAGTTCCACCCTAAAACTAAAATTCCTGCTTTATCTTACTTCTCTATTACAACCTAAAGTTAGCTTTTTGATGAAACTTACTTCCTTATTATGCCCTGATGTCAGATCTCCGCCTGAGCTTGCTCCCAAGGTCAGATTCCTGTCTCAAAGCCATTTCTTTGTCCTTGCCAGTGTCAGACTGCTGCCAAGTGGTACCCCAAAAGGCTTCCCACAGTGTTCCTCACCACCCAGCTCTAGACAGTTATTGGAGAGCAAGTGGTTATCTCACCTCTGAGCCTGAGAGTAAAAGCACTTCTGGGAGAACAGGTCTCTCCTGGTGGGACCATGCACAGCAGGCTGTGGATCAGCTCTAACTCAGGGGCAAGAAACTTATTCTATTGTTTAAGGAAGGGTGTAAGTGACTTTAGTACAAGTCCTAGGTTGTAAACAGGTATACAGTGAGGCCTCCAGAGTGTAAAGAGATGAAGCTTATGAAGCTTGTAGGCTGTCAAGGGCATAAGTTGAGAGCCTGTATAACCTAAGCCAGGTGGAATTCCAGGTTGTTAAGTTATTTCATATGCTTACCTGCCTAATGTCTATTTTCCTGAAAACTTCATAGTTCTGTGTGGATAAATAAAATTCCTTGGATAAAATTTTCACATAAAATTATCTATTCATCTCTTGTTGGGCAAGCAGTTTGAAATCATTTCCTTGCTATTATGAGCTGAGCATAATATATACATATGCACAGGTATCTCTGTGGTAAGATATAAAGTTATTTGGATATATACTAGAAAAAGGGTCATAATTGACTCATAAGTCAGCCTTATATTATGGTGTTTAATTGTTTGTTATCATCATCATCATCACTATTATTAGTATTATTGTGATTGTAATTATTATTACTATTATTTCACTAGCACAAGTCAAGTTTCTGATATGCAAAGGCATGTGCATATGACTTGGCTTACAGCAGCAGAAATTAACTCTCTCCTGTGGTAGTGGCCTTATAGCCAATGAGAAGCATTAATATTTTCATTCAAAATTTGTAAGATAAAATTAATGCTTGGAAAGATAAAATTATGTGTTCTATATAATTTATACAATACATAGCTATGCTTTTATTGACCCCTTATGCTCCCCACCCTCATGTTACAAACTGCAGTTACAATATCATGAAAGGTATTTTGTTCCTAATTCTAAGAAAGTAAACACCCATGGAAAGAGTAACAGAGACAAAGTTTGGAGATGAGACAAAAGGATGGACCATCCAGAGACTATCCCACCCGGGGATCCATCCTGTAATCAGCCACCAAATGTAGACACTGTTGCATATGCCAGCAAGATTTTGGTGACATGATCCTGATATAGCTTTTCCTTATGAGGCTATGCCAGTGCCTGGCAAACACAGAAGTGGATACTCACAGTCAGCTATTGGATGGAACACAGGCCTCCCAAAGGAGGAGCTAGGGAAAGTACCCACTACAAACCTATAGGTGGAATAACAATATGAACTAACCAGTAACCCCACCCCCACCCCCGAGCTCTTGTCTCTAGCTGCATATTTAGCAGAAGATGGTCTAGTCAGCCATCATTGGGAAGAGAGGCCCCTTGGTCTTGCAAACTTTATATGCCCCAGTACAAGGGAACACCAGGGCCAAGAAGTGGGAGTGGATGTGTAGGGGAGAGGGGCATGGGGGAGTGTATAGGGGAATTTTAGGATAGCATTTGAAATGTAAATGAAGAAAATACCTAATTAAAAAAATGGAAAAAATGATTATGAAGGATAGAAAGTCTAATGCTGTAGTTTTCATTCTAAAATGAGCTCCAGAAAATTACCAAGATCAAGTTAGGAAAATCGTCTGGCTTTGTTCATGGTAGCAGTGGTTTGTTTGCTTGTTTCCTTACATTTTCTCAAATAATAATGACATATACATTGGATTTTGTATATATGTACTATATTTAGGATGTTACATTTTCATCTTCACATATCTCCAAGCCCTAGTTTCTTAAAGTCACAAACATAGTCTCATTTTCCAGTGAGGCAACTGCTTAGCTTGTGGTACTTAGATGAAGTATTATACACTTATGTGAGGTTCATCTTTGTAGGAATTTTAAGATTTAAACTCTGTATGACAGAAATAAAATGTATTTCAAATCACTATATCTGAGTAAAAATCTGAAATGGTATTTAAGGAAAAGATTCGTTTCTTTAACCAAATTGGTGTAAAGTAAACTCAGAATAAAATGATGCCTGCCCAAAAAATTCAAAATATTCATGCCTTTCCATTGAGAATGTTCCACTCTATTAGTAAAAACAATTAGACACCAAATGCTCAATTGATATATTAATGTGAATTAAATAATTAGAAGAAAGGAAGTATTAAAAAAAATCTTGAAACAAAACTAGCAAATGTAGGCAGGGAGTTGGTTGAGAAGTAAGCAAGAAGCTATTGGGGAGGGACCCAGAGAAGGCAGTGAGAGTTAGAAAAGATATTAATAAAAAAATCAATTCAATGCAGAAATTATTTTTCAAAAACTGATATAGGACATTCATAGAAAAGAAAATCATATTTGTTATTTTAAATTGTATTCATTTTGTCTTTTATTTATTCATTAATTTATTTACACTCCAGATATTTTTGTTATTTCAAAATCTTTTTTATTAAATATTTTCTTCATTTATATTTCAAATGCTACCCCAAAAGTCTCCTATACCCTCCCCCTGACCTGTTCCCCAACCACACCCACTCCCATTTCCTTTCCCTGGCATTCTCCTGTACTAGGGCACCTGATCTTCGCAAGACCAAGGGCCTCTACTGCCATTGATGGCAGACTAGGCCATCCTCTGCTACATATACAACTCGAAACACAGCTCTGGGTGTACTGGTTAGTTCATATTGTTGTTCTTCCTATAGGGTTGCATACCCTTTTATCTCCTTGGGGACTTTCTCTAGCTCCTTCATTAGGGGCCCTGTGTTCCATCCAATAGATGACTGTAAGAATTCACTTCTGTATTTGCCAGGCACTGGTATAGCTTCACAAGAGAGAGCTATATCAGGGTCATGTCAGCAAAATCTTGCTGGCATATGCAATAGTGTCTGGGTTTGGTGGTTGTATATGGATGGATCCCTCGGTGAGGCAGTCTCTGGATGGTCCTTACTTCCAGCTCAGCTCTGAATTTTGTCTCTGTAACTTCTTCCTTGGGTATTTTGTTTCCCGTTCTAAGAAGAAATGAAGTATCCACACTTTGGTCTTCCTTCTTCTTGAGTTTCATGTGTTTTGCAAATTGTATCTTGGGTATTCTAAGTTTCTGGTATAATATCCGCTTATCAGTGAGTGCATATCATGTGTGTTTTCTTGTTATTGGGTTACCTCACTCAGGATGATATCCTCCAGATGCATCCATTTGCCTAAGAATTTCATAAATCCATTGATTTTAATAGCTGAGTACTACTTTATTGTATAAATGTACCACATTTTCTGTAGCCATTACTCTGTTGAGGGACATCTGGGTTCTTTACAGCTTCTGGCTATTATAAATAAGGCCGCTATGAACATAGTGGAGCATGTGTCCTTATTACAAGTTGGAGCATCTTCTGGGTATATGCCCAGGAGTGGTATACTGAAATGTGCTAGGTACCTACTCTCATGATCTTCAGACTCCAAAGTTCCCTTATATCACTAGTTACTGAAGGCTCTTTGTTTACTTGTATACTAAGCTTCAGGGTAAGGCTCCAGGATGGCCAGACATGGTTATTTTTGAGTCTACCTGTTGTCAACTTTCTTAGTTTCATAAGTAGATTGAGAATATGTAAGGGGTGCTGATTTTGCAAAGAGGAAATAGAAAAAGTTGTGAATGGCCCGCCCTTTTAGGTAATACGATATGGCTCTGTACACAGAACAACACGTGGCCTTCTAGACTCTAGATTAATGCCTTAGCTCCTGTTGCCTGTCCCAGAGAGAGCTGGAAAGGTCAAGTTGCATGTTGACACTTGTCTGTATCTGAGGTCTGTATGAACAGAACTTTAACAAGTTATATATTTTAATGAGTTAATCAAACTAGCAAACTTTAAAGCATCTACTAAATAAAAGCCTGTGTGATTCTGTAGGCATTTTAATTTCATCATTGGTGAATATTAAAAATCAACTTTAATTGATATAAATTTCATGACTGTTATAGTCAAATTATGTCCAATTATAATCAATATATGTCTAAATACTAAATAGTAAAGAGTGAGTATTCATGATGGAAATATTCTTAGTTGTTTTCTGATACTATTGTATTATAAAAGAAGGTATATTACTTTCCTGAGACTATAGTCATCAAGATTGTAAGGGCTAGAGGTCATGGATTATCCCAAAGAAACAGCTTCTTCCAGACACAAAAGTAGTGATTCATATATGAATTTAAATGGATTATAAGAGTATGTGTAAAACCTGCACAGGTTCAAACCAGACAAAATTCCAACACTGAGAAGGAGAAATGAACATTAAGTGTTACTGCTAATGAAATAGATATTTGAAATTGATACATGTTGGGAAAAGTAAAATCAGGCTTCTCCAACGGGGTGTCACACCAGGGCAAGCTCCATGTGCAGCAGTACCAGGTCTAGTTGGATATATATATATATATATATATATATATATATATATATATATATATATATATATAAACAATAATAATGATAAAAATACAGACTCAAAGTTTTTCTGTGATAATTTTTTGGTTTCGGTTTTGATACTTTTTTCTCTTCTTGGTTTTCCCATTTTAAGTTTGTCTTTTTTTAGTTTGTGTCTACTTTTCTTTTTGATAAAGAGAGAGAAAGAGAGAGAGAGAGAGAGAGAGAGAGAGAGAGAGAGAGAGAATAGTTTGAAGTTGGGTGGTACGGAAGCTGGGGATAGATTTGGGAGGAGTTAAAGGAGAGGAAAGAATATAGTGAATTTATATTGTACAAAAACTTTTGATTAATTTTTTAAAGTATTTTTGTCATAAGCACCTAGTACTTATGACTGAAAACAGTATTTTGAATTCACGTAGAATCACTAAAGTAATAGCACAAAATGGGGTGATATTTGTTGATTAACTGTATACACTTAAATATTAGATTGATGCATACATAGTTGTAGTTTTGTCCTGAATAAAAATACCATGACTTTCCATTTGAATACAAGTTGAAAATTTGAGGCAGACCTGTTTATTATTAGAATACAAATTTTAATGTAATTTGCTCAATATGCTTTATGTAGAATTTTTGACTAGGTTTCCACTAGATGCATACATATTAATTAGGAGAAAGTTGAAATGTGTAAAAAAAATTATACAATTAATTATATGCTCATTTTCACTTAACTTTCAGACCATGGGTTGAGGAACCTGAACAAATGACCACCAGTTCTGATGATCACTACCGTTCTCGAAGCCATGCAGATTACACTCTCTGTAAAATGGAAAGCTATTTGAAAGAGAGAAAACTGTGTGATGTGCTACTTATTGCTGGATCTCTTAAAATCCCAGCTCACCGGTAAATACCCTTATATATCAACAGAGTACAAGTATGAATGAGAAAGAATTGACAAGCAGAGTATAAATTGGGCCACTGGGGAATCATTTTCTACTTTGAAATATTTTTTTCAGTTTTTTTTTTATTACATAATTTCTCCATTTACATTTCAAGTGTTATCCAGAACATTCCCTATACCCTCCCCCCTCCCGGCCCTGCTCCCTTAACCACCTGCTCCCACATCTTGGCCCTGGCTTTCCCCTGTACTGGGGCATATAAAGTCTGCATGACCAAGGGGCCTCTCTTCCCAATGATGGCCAACTAGGCCATCCTCTTCTATATATGCAGCTAGAGACATGAGTTCTGGGGGTACTAGTTAGTTCATGTTATTCTTCCACCTAGAGGGTTGAAGACCCCTTCAGCTCCTTGGGTACTTTCTCTAGCTCCTTCCTTGGGAACCCTGTGTTCCATCTAATAGCTGACTGTGAGCATCCACCTCCATGTTTGCCAGGCATTGGAATAGTCTCCCAGGAGACAGCTATATCCGGGCCCTTTCAGCACTATCTTGCTGGCATATGCTATAGTGTCTATGATTGGTGGCTGATTGTGGGATGGATCCCTGGCAGCCACAGTCATTGTGTCCATCCTTTGGATTCAGCTTCACACATGATCTCTGTAACTCCTTCAATATGTGCTTTGTTCTTAATTCTAGGAGAGGGTGACGTGTCCACATTTTGATCTTCCTTCTTCTTGAGTTTCATGTGTTTAGTAAATTGTATCTTGGGTAGTCTAGGTTTCTGGACTAATATCCACATATCAGTTAGTACATGAATACACTCAAGAAAACACTAACCCAATGAAGTGAGTCCTACTACCGGAGGTCTAGGTAGGTAAACGGATCCTTAAAGTATATAAATAACAAAAATTATCGACTCATCATGAGGTAACACATTTATATGGTTTAAAAAACATAGGTAAGGAGACAACTCCCTGTAGACCCATCTTTCCAGTTTCTGGCTATTATGAATAGGCTGCTATGAACATAGCGGACCATGTGTCCTTATTACCAGATGGAATATCTTCTGGATATATGCCCAGTAGGGGTATTGCAGGATCTTCCGGTAGTACTATGTCCAATTTTCTGAGGAACCGCCAGACTGATATCCAGAGTGGTTGAACCAGTTTGCATTCCCACCAACAATGGAAGACTGTTCCCCTTTCTCCACATCCAAGCCAGCATCTGTTGTCACATGAATTTTTGATCTTAGCCATTCTTACTGGTGTGAGGTGGAATCTCAGGGTTGTTTTGATCTGCATTTCCCTGATGATTAAGGATGTTGAACATTTTTTCAAGTGTTTCTCAGCCATTCAGTATTCCTCAGTTGAGAATTCTTTGTTTAACTTGGTGCCCCACTTTTAATAGGGATATTTGATTTTCTGGTGTCCACCTTCTTGAGTTATTTATATATATTGGATATCAGTCCCCTATCTGATTTATGATTAGTAAAGATCCTTTCCCAATCGGTTGGTGGCCCTTTTGTCTTGTTGACAGTATCTTTTGCCTTACAGAAGCTTTACAACTTTATGAGGTCCCATTTGTCAATTCTTGATCTTACAGCACAAGCCTTTGCTGTTTAGTTTAGGAATTTTTCCCCAGTGCCCATATCTTTGAGGCTTTTCCCCACATTCTCCTCTATAAGTTTCAGTGTCTCTGGTTTTATGTGGAGGTCCTTCAACCACTTAGACTTGACCTTAGTACAAGGAGATAAAAATGGATCAATTCCCAGTCTTCGACATGATAGCTGCCAGTTGTGCCAGCACCATTTGTTGAAAAGGCTGTCTTTTCTCTACTGGATACTTTTAGCTCCCTTGTCAAAGATCAGGTGACCATAGGTGTGTGGATTCATTTCTGGGTCTTTGATCCTATTCCATTGATCTACCTGACTGTTGCTGTACCAGTACCAGGCAGTTTTTGTTACGATTGCTCTGTAGTACAGCTAGAGGTCAGGCACAGTGATTCCACCAGAGGTTCTTTTATTGTTGAGAAGAGTTTTCGCTAGTCTAGGTTTTTTGTTATTCCAGATGAACTTGCTAATTGTCTTTTCTAGATCCTTGAAGAATTAAGTTGGAATTTTGATGGGGATTGCATTGAATCTGTAGATAGCTTTTGGCAAGATAGCCATTTTTACTATATTGATTCTGCCAATCCATGAGCATGGGAGATCCTTCCATCTTCTGAGATCTTCCTCAATTTCTTTCTTTAGAGACTTGAAGTTCTTGTCATACAAATCTTTCACTTCCTTCATAAGAGTCACACCAAGATATTTTATATTGTTAGTGACTATTGTGAAGGGTGATGTTTCCCTGATCTCTTTCTCAGCCAGTTCATCCTTTGTGTAGAGAAAGGCCATTGATTTGTTTGAGTTAATTCTATATCTAGCTACTGCAGTAAAGCTGTTTATAAGGTTTAGAGTTCTCTGGTGGAGTTTTTGGGGTCACTGATATATACTATCATATCATCTGCAAATAGCGATAATTTGAGTTCTTCCTTTCCAATTTGTATCCCATTGACCTCCTTTTGTTGTCGAATCGCTCGGCTAGGACTTCAAGTACTATATTGAATAGGTAGGGAGAAAGTGGGCAGCCTTGTCTGGTCCCTGATTTTAGTGGGATTGCTTCCAATTTCTCTCCATTTAGTTTGATGTTGGCCACTGGTTTGCTGTAGATTGCTTTTATCATGTTTAGTTAAGGGCCTTGAATTCCTGATCTTTCCAAGACCTTTATCATGAATGGGTGTTGGATTTTGTCAAATGCTTCTCAGCATCTAAGAAGATGATTATATGGTTTTTATCTTTGAGTTTGTTTATATAGTGTATTACGTTGATGGATTTCCATATGTTAAACCATCCCTGCATTCCTGGGATGAAGCCTACTTGGTCATGATGGATGATCGTTTTGATGTGTTCTTGAATTCGGTTGGCGAGAATTTTGTTGAGTATTTTTGTGTCAATATTCATAAGGGAAATTGGTCTGAAGTTTTCTATCTTTGTTGTGTCTTTGTGTGGTTTAGGTATCAGAGTAATTGTGGCTTCATAGAATGAATTGGGTAGTGTACCTTCAGATTCTATTTTGTTGAATACTTTGAGAAGAACTGGAACTAGGTCTTCTTTGAAGGTCTGATAGAACTCTGCACTAAACCCATCTGGTCCTGGGCTTTTTTTGGTTGGGCGACTATTAATGACTGCTTCTATTACTTTAGGAGATATAGGGCTGTTTAGGTCATTAATCTGATCCTGGTTTAACTTTGGAACTTGTTATCTGTCTAGAAAGTTATCCATTTCATCCAGATTTTCCAGTTTTTTTTGAATATAACCTTTTGTAGAAGGATCTGATGGTGTTTTGAATTTCCTCAGGATCTGTTGTTATGTCTCCCTTTTCATTTCTGATTTTGTTGATTTGGATGCTATCCCTGTGCCCTCTAGTGAGTCTGGCCAAGGGTTTGTCTATCTTGTTGNTTTTTTTGTAGGAACTCAGAGCTATGAATTTACCTCTCAGGAATGCTTTCATTGTGTCCCATAAGTTTGGGTATGTTGTGGCCTCATTTTCATTAAACTCTAGAAAGTCTTTAATTTCTTTCTTTATTCCTTCCTTGACCAAAGTATCATTGAGTAGAGTGTTGTTCAGTTTCCAAGTGAATGATGGTGTTCTGCTACTTATGTTGTTATTGAAGAGCAGCCTTAGTCCATGGTGGTCTGATAGGCTGCATGGGACAATTTCAATATTTTTGAATCTGTTGAGGGCTGTTTTGTGGCCAATTATGTAATCAATTTTGGAGAAAGTGCCATGAGGTGCTGAGAAAATGGTATATCCTTTTGTTTTAGGAAGAAATATTCTGTAGATATCTGTTAAGTCCATTTGTTTCATAGCTTTTGTTAGTTTGACTGAGTCTCTGTTTAGTTTCTGTTTCCAGGATCTGTCCATTGATGAGAGTGGAGTGTTGAAGTCTCCCACTATTATTGTGTGAGATACAATGTGTGTTTTAAGCTTTACTAAAGTTTCTTTAATGAAAGTGTCTGCCCTTTCATTTGGAGCATAGATATTCAGAATTGAAAGTTCCTCTTGGAAGATTTTGCCTTTGATGAGTATGAAGTGCCCCTCTTTGTCTCTTTTGATAATTTTGGGTTGAAGGTCTATTTTATTCGATATTAGAATGGCTACCCCAGCTTTTTTCTTCGGGCCGTTTGCTTGGAATATTGTTTTCCAGCCTTTCACTCTGAGGTGGTGTCTGTCGTTTTCCTGAGGTGTGTTTCTTGTAGAAAACAAAATGTAGGGTTCTGTTTGTGTAGCCAGTCTGATAGTCTATGTCTTTTTATCAGAGAATTGAGTCCATTGATATTAAGCGATATTAAGGAACAGTAATTGTTGCTTCCTGTCATTTTTGTTTTTAGAGTTGGGATTCTGTTCTTGTGGCTGTCTTCTTTTAGGTTTGTTGAAGGATTACTTTCTTGCTTTCTCTAGGGTATAGTTTCTGTCCTTGTATTGGTGTTTTTCTGTTATTATCCTTTGAAGGGCTGGATTCGTGGAAAGATATTGTGTGAATTTGAATTTGTCATGGAATACTTTGGTTTCTCCATCTATGGTAAATGAGAGTTTTGCTGGGTATAGTAGCCTGGCCTGGCACTTGTGTTCTCTTAGTGTCTGTATAATCTCTGTCCATGATCTTCTGGCTTTCATAGTCTCTGGTGAGAAGTCTGGAGTAATTCTGATAGGCCTGCCCTTATATGTTACTTGACCTTTTCCCTTGCTGCCTTTAATATTCTGTCTTTATTTAGTGCATTTGTTGTTCTGATTATTATGTATAGGGAGGAATTTCTTTTCTGGTCCAGCCTATTTGGAGTTCTATAGGCTTCTTATATGTTTATGGGCATCTCATTCTTTAGGTATGGAAAGTTTTCTTCTATTATTTTGTTGAAGATATTTGCTGGCTCTTTAGTTTGATAGTCTTCCTTCTCATCTACTCCTATTATCCTTATGTTTGGTCTTCTCATTGTGTCCTGAATTTCCTAGATATTGTGTGTTAGAATCTTTTTGCATTTAGCATTTTCTTTGATTGTCTTGTCTATGCTCCCTATAGAATCTTCTGTGCCTGAGATTCTCTCTTCTATCTCTTGTATTCTGTTGCTGATGCTCATATCTATGGTTCCTGATTTTTTTCCTATGGTTTCTATCTCCAGGGTTATCTCCTTTTGGTTTTTCTTAATTGTTTCTACTTCCATTTTTAGGTCCTGGATGGCTTTGTTCAATTCCATCACCCGTTTGGTATTGTTTTCCTGTAACTTTCTAAGTTTTTCCTCTTTAAATGCTTCTAGTTGTTTATCTATGTTTTCCTGCATTTCCTTCCTATAGTCCTCCCTCATCATCATGATGAGTGACTTTATATCCATGTCCTGTTTTTCTGGTGTGCTGTTGTATCTAAGACTTGAAGTGGTGGGTGGGTTTGGATCTGGTGATGCCAAGTACCCTTGGAATCTGTTGCTTCTGTTCTTTTGCTTACCTTCTGCCATCCCTGCCCAAGGAGACCTGGTGTTGGTGCAGACCAGAAGGGAGCGTCTGTCCTGCCTTGGGCCTTTATCAACCTCCTGCTGGTGTCTCAGGTTGCTAGCGATTGGGCCCAGATGCTGAGTTCAGCTGCTCACCTGTGGTCCCAAGATAGCCTGGGGAGTCCCGAAGGAGCCTCAGGGAGAGTGCGCAGAGCCTGTGCCCAAGCCCTGAGCTGGTGTGGGGTGCACCGGACTGGACCTGAAGGAAGGGTCTGTCCTGCTCTGGGCCTTTATCACTCTCCTGGCTGTTGTCTCCTGCGCCTGGTACTGGAGCAGTGTGGGCCAGAAGGGAAGGGGTCCACTGCTGCCCTTTCTATCTCCAGGCTACAGACTCAGGTCCCATGAGATTGGACTGGAACAGATGTGTGATCCCTTCACCAGTGTTCCCGAGATCGCAGTGGTCCAGAGATCACTAGGAGAGTCCAGCTGGAAACCTGGGTGGGTCCACAACCTCCAGGCCTTGTGCCCTGCACTGGAGCAGTGCGGACCAGAAGGGAAGGGGTCCTCTGCCCGCCTGTCTGTCTCTCGCCTGCAGACTCAGGTCCCACGAGATTGGACTGGAACAGATGTGTGTTCCTCTTACCAGTGGTCCCGAGATCGCTAGGATAGTCCCGCTGGAAACCTGGGTGGGTCCGCAGCCCCCGGGCCTTGTGCCCTGCGCTGGAGCGGTGTGGACCGGAAGCCTACTTTGAAATTTTTAAATGTTAATATTTTCTTGTCTGATGTTCAATAGATGCAAAGCTGGCAATTGTGATGATAACAAAATAAGACAAACCCTAATAAGTTCAGCTTATTTAATTGTCCTTTCTAACATCAGTATAACTTAATAAATCGTGATATTTTTACATTTATTTTAAGGCAGGGGCTTACTACATAACCCAGTCTGGCCTGGAATTTGTTATGTATTCCAGGCTCACCTGGAATTCAGAAAATATGCCTATATTGGCCTTACATGCCCTGGCATTAAAGGCATTTGCAGACATGAGTGGCAATTTTAAACTTTTATGGAGAAAGTATACTGATAAATTTAAAAAACATATTGAAAGCTCTGCATGATTATCTGTTGACTAACCATAAGTATTGATTTAACCTTCCAATTTCTAGGTTGGTTCTCAGTGCTGTGTCTGATTATTTTGCTGCAATGTTTACTAATGATGTGCTTGAAGCCAGACAAGAAGAGGTCAAAATAGAAGGAGTAGATCCAAATGCACTTAATTCTTTAGTGCAGTATGCTTATACAGGTAAGCCCACTATGTGTATTAACTAATGTTATCTCTACATTATATAGCATGTGTTTAAATGTGTATTCACTAATATTAATGCTACAAAAACAGAAAATATAAAATATAGCACTTAAATCATTTTCTAAAAGCAGTAAAAGAAAAAAAGGACAAATAATATATTAATCACCAAAATACAAATTATAAAGAGTATGCTGTTGAATATTACTACCATGAAAGCAGAGAGCTATTTTAACATAAGAATACAAGAATGTATCCTGTATGGGTTAGCAGTATTGTTATTATTTTTTATTCTTTTTAATTATCTGTATTTTTTGGAGAGGGTGTATATCTGAGTGTAAGTGCCCCCAAAGAGGCACTTATATTACTTATATTACACTTATATTACTGGATCCTGGAGATGGAGTTACAGGTAGTTGTAAACACTTCAACATGAATAATTCATCAAAACATTAGAACAGTTATAAAAACAAACATACCATCTATCTGATTATAATTAAGTAAAACTAGAAGTGAACAAAAGAATCACAGAAACTATATGATTACATGGACATTTCACATCAGAATCACAGAAACTATATGAATACATGGACATTTCACATCACAGATTATTGAATGTTTAATGTATCATCAAAGATAATCATAATGGAAATTAAAATATTCTACATTCAAAGGAAAATGGAAACATTAGATATGAGAAACAGAGAAAATGGAGTAGTTCAAAGAACAAATTTTCACTATACATGTCTACATTAAAAAGTTAAAGAGATGGTCCATCCTTTCAACTTAGCTACAGACTTTGTGTGCCTAATGTCCTTGGGTTTGGAGAGTGCGCTGGCGGCCCAATCCGCTGCGTTCAGAGAGGGATGATGGCGGTCCAGCGGCGGGGGAGGTCCTAGTTGGCTGGGAGGGGTCCCAGCCTCTGGTTGGACTGAGGTCCTCTGTTCCAGCTGCTGCTGCAACTGGCCACTGGACCCTCTGCTAGAGAAAGTACCCAAGGAGCTGAAGGGGTCTGCAACGCTATAGGTGGAACAACACTATGAATAACCAGAACCCCCAGAGCTTGTGTCTCTAGCTGCATATGTAGCAGAAGATGGCCTAGTCGGCCATCATTGGGAAGAGAGACCCGTTTGGTCTTGCAAACTTTATATGCCCCAGTAAAGGGGAAAGCCAGGGCCAAGAAGTGGGAGTGGGTGGGTAGGGGAGCAGGGAGGGAGGAGGGTATAGGGAACTTTCGGGATAGCATTTGAAATGTAAATAAAGAAAATATCTAATAAAAAAGTTAAAGAGATCTTAAATTAGCAATTTAAGATACATTATTGCTATCACAGTTCACTTTAAATTGTAGTCATCAGAAAAGAATACTTAAAATCAGAAAAGACATTAATTAAATAGATAAGACTAATATGTGACAAAGGATCAATGAAATAAAAGAGTTGGGCATTTAAAATCTACACAAGTTCAATAAAACTAGAGAGGAAAGGGGAAATATAACAGTATATACCAATCAAATTCTGGTAATCATTAGAGTATTTCAATAAGTTCAAAATCTAAAGAAAATTAATTTATAAACATACAATAATTACCAAAATTACTCCAATTCAATGTGAAAAAAACAAAACTTTGAGCAATCTCAAACAAGTGTTAACATTGATAAAATAGAATAAAAACAATACAATTTAAATAGCTTAGACAGTGAATATCATTCACCGTTGAGTTTAAAGAAATACTAATAACAAAACTTTTTGTATGATTCTACAAAATATAAAGAAAAGGAATTCTACTGAACTCATTTTTGAAGAGTGTTATGCAAATAAATACCAAATTGGAATACATACACATAAAATAAAAACCATAGACCAAACTTCATGATGAACATAAATGCAAAAACTTCAAGTTCAACAACACATAAAAATTTCAATTAACATGATAAAGTTGACACCAGAGAAATAGAAAGAAAAATATGAATATTTATACATTGTTGAAAACTATATTAGAATATTTAGCTATATAATATGGGCTGTTAATTGGCAAGAAAGCATGAAGGATGCACTGATAGATGCCAAAATGGCAATGAATTTTTAAATATCATACTACTTGATGGAAACCTACTGCAAAAGACTGTGTTACATATGGTTCCACAGGTGAAAAAATTTAGGAAAATTGGCAATTTAAAAATATAGGATATGCTTATAACTCTTGTTTTATGATATACCTTGAGTAATCTCCTTTTTAATCCCAATTAAAGAAATAAGACAAGAAAATGTGTTTATGTACTACACACATCTACTATATTATAGTTTGAAATAAATAGAGCAAATATCAATGCATATTACTCTTTTTATGGCCATGGAAACCATATAATAATTTTAAGAATGAAAAATTACTTTTAAGAACAATATTTTCTATGAAAATCATTTGAAACAATGTTCACACCTTCTGTAACTTAGCTAAAATTACAAAACTTAAGGATATTTTTTATTTAGAAGTGTTTACAAATAATATATCAGTAATGCTTGTGAAAACATAATGGATAGAGCATAATAAACATGTGGTTTTAATTGATTATGATAACTTTGTAAGTGCCAAATGCCAAAATGTCAATGCAAATGAGCAGTATTCATTTGTGAACGCTTTGCAATATTTTCTTTATTTTGAGACAATGTCAGAGGTAATTCTGAGAATAATACTTAGGCTAAGATAACCTTATCATATAATCATTGTACAAACAAAAAGAGATAATAATATGTGTATGTGTCTTGTTTATCAATATCTATGCCCCTACAAAAATGGTCACCATACCATATGACCAATTTTATCTTTAGAAAATATGACATTGCATTTCTTAGCTCATAATGTGAGGTTTCCCAGTTTCATTTATATATGATTAACAATTTAAAATTGTATAAATTCAAAGTGTACATATAAATATGGAATGATTAATATAAAATTGAAATAATGCTTTAAGTCAATAAGAAAATACTGTTACCATTCCTTACAATATTCACTATTGATTTGTTATAGTCATTTTGCATAATCTTCTCTAATGGCTTTTCCCTCATTTGTATATGCATAAAAAATACCTTTGTATTTCTAAGTCTTAAACTATATTCCTAGTGTAACATATTTATGCTCTATTTTATGTGATGTGTAATCATTCTTTACTAATCCAAACCATTTAGGTGTGCTGCAACTGAGAGAAGACACCATTGAAAATTTGCTGTCAGCAGCCTGTCTCTTACAGCTGACTCAGGTCATTGATGTTTGCTGCAAATTCCTCATCAAGCAGCTTCACCCTTCAAACTGCCTAGGGATTCGCTCATTTGGAGATGCCCAGGGCTGTGTGGAGCTTCAGAATGTGGCACATAAGTATACCATGGTAAAATCATTTGTTTAAAATCAACTTATTGTAATAATATATACTTTCTCTGATAAAACTGAAAAACTGAAAACCTATATAAACTTACATAGTTTTCAGATAAGTTGTACATAATATATATTAGAAAAAAATTTTACTTAGTTGAATAATACTCAATAACATTTTTTTAATTTTAGAACTAAAAAATGTATTATTGTCTTTAGACTTCAGAAAATTAAAATATTGCTATTATTAAATAGCTCTGTATTTTTAATTGAATATAGAGTAATAAAAACATTACCTGTCTGACTTCTTGCAGAATTATTAATTTATTTTGTAATATTGTACAAATAGGGATTTCTATTAAAACTAAACATTGCTCAGTTTGAAAAAGTGTCATCATTGGGAGGAAAGGCCCTTGTTCTTGCAAAGATTATATACCCCAACACAGGGGAATGCCAGGGCCAGGAAGCAGGAGTGGGTGGGTTGGGGAGCAGTGCAGGGGGAGGGTATAAGGGACATTCGGGATAGCATTTGAAATGTAAATGAAGAAAATATCTAGTAAAAATTGTTTAAATAAAAAAGAAAAAGTACTAAGACTGTCGATACAGCTCAGATTGTAGGGTGTTTGCCTAGATGTGCAACACCCTGTATTCAATTTACAGGTCTTTCATAAACAGATCATGTTGGCTAATATCTACATTCTAACCTGTATTCTAGAGACAGGAGGATCAGGAGTTCTTTGTCATCCTCTACGCACAAAGAGTAGTCTGAGAGCAGACTGGGATACTTTAGATTCTGTCTCAGTAAAGAATAGGAGATGAAAAGAAAGATGAAAATAGCCACAGATCAAGAAGAGTAAAACAAATGATTTTATTGACTTGGATTTATATCTTAGAAAAACCTTTTAGTTTGGTTCAAAATAATTTTTAGTTTATTTATTGAATATTCTAAATCTCTCTTAATTCTACCAAGTTATAATGAATTAAGTGAATATGTTAGTAGGTTGTAATTATTTATAATTTTTACAGAATTAAAACATGTTTGTTTAATTAGATAACACTCAGATGAAACATAGACTAGAGAGGTTCAAGGAAAAATGAACATTGAGTATAAAGTATAAATCTTTACTATGGTTACTAATGCTTCCCTGATACAAAGAAAATGAGCTATTTAACCTCTGAAGCAGTAGATTGCAACAGAAGGTGATCTCTTTAAAACTTTGTCCAAAAATAAATACTTTGAAAAATGAAATTGCTCCAGTCATCTGAAAATTTTAAAAGAGGCAATTATATTCTAGAGAACAATAGATGACTGAATGTAGAATTATTCAATACAAGTTAACACTTTTTAGGACATATTTTTTCTAAATATTAGCACATAGAATTTGAAGTCTCTAAATTTTTTTGTGTGTAAATATTCTTCTTCATTCATTCCCCATGCCCACCAGCTCATTGCCCAGAATTTGACATTTCAAATACAATCTTGAAACAATACCAATGTGTGGAGAATCACATTATCACACATTGACACTTTACAATGTGTTATTTAGTCATGCTATTTATATTGCTGTGTCTTAAATATAGTTGTCATACAATCTAAAAGAACAGCAGTTATGTAAGTCAAAGGTTAATCCTACCATAAAGGCCAAACATGAAAACTTCCTGTTAAATTGCTTAAATTCTTGAACTAAGTATTAACAGTTTTCTGTCTGGTATCTTGCTCTTGCAGACAAAATACCTTCTGATAAACAACTTGAATTATTTTTGCTGCTCAAAATGAACTTGTCTTCCTTTTTGCATTGTGCATTCAAACTGAGTGTCAAAGCAGGATGTCCATAAAAATGCAATAGTGCTTTGTCCCTTAATGCTAATTCCAAAAATATTAGCATCTATTCTGAATACAATAAAATTAGAAAAAATGCTTCTTACAGTTTTGTTTTACAATTCTGTATCAATAGGAATAGAATGCAAATAATTACTTTCTATGAATACTGGTAGACAATGTAGGTATTAAATTATGGTGGTAGACAACGTAGGTATTAAATTATGGTGGATATGCAGTATTATGAAAATAGATATTACATCCTATGAGCTTTTGCTGGACCTCACAGCCAGAGTTAAAAGCACACTTTAAAGACAGTTAAGACTTAAGACTGCAGTCCTACTGTGTTCAGACTGTTCATTTAGCCTGATTTTAGTAGAAGAATGGGACAACCAACCCTACTTCCTTTGGATTTACCCTGTAATCAACTTTCAAAATTAAGATAATGCATACTTCAAAACTGAAGTTCTATACTGTTCTATGCCTCTGATTCAGACTACACCTTTACGTTATTTACTGAGAGCAGTAAAAACAGAAGCTAAAAATAGCTTCCTACAACCTAACATAAAGATTGAAGCAAATGTGTGAATATTAGTTGACGTACAATGATATTTGTTGCTTTGGTCATTTGAGACCAGTTGGAGCCAGTGACTTAATATCTTATAAAACTGCTAAAACTTTCTGTAAATTATCCCATCCTTTCACCATGTGGTATTTTCTATGATGTTCAATAAATAAAAAGTGAAGTTGTTTGACATCAGCAGACAGAGCGTCTCATGGAGACAAACACAAAATAACAGACACAGATACATATTCAGGCATGGATTCAGACTCATACAACAGAAATAGGACAGAACACAGAGGGAGCATGAAATAGAGAATTCAAATCTATTCTTGCTCTTGGGTAAATGAGTCCAAGGGGAACTCCAAAGGGAATTGATTCATTTGGTGACTCAAAGTTAATCACTAATGCATTATAATGTGCAGAAATTATAGTTGAGTTGGGAGAATAAGGAAAGCAGCTTTACCTAAACTGATTTGTGTGGTTTTCATCCACAGTCTTCCTCAGATCAATACATGAAGTTGACTTGCCAAAGTATCTATCTCTGTCATATGAGTACTCAGAATATAATAAAATTGCTTTTAGTGTATAAAGGTTATTAGAAATTAGGTATGTATCTTTAATGAGTAATCAAAAATATTAAAGAAAATTTGGGGCACATTGCAAAATGAAAAGTACATTAGGTTCAAACTAAGTTCAAAATAACACTAGTTAAGATGATTACTCTCTACAGTACTAAATTCCACAGTGACATGCACCAATCACTTAACATAATACATATACTTCTATTTACACTAATGTATACTGCTCATCAGTTTTCAGTATTCTTATGAGGCAACAACTCTGAAGTAATAGCAATGATAATGACTTATCATTAGTATAATTTTCAATAGATGCACGTTAAAAAAACTTCTTTGTGATGCACTTCAGCATTGAGTAGGTTTCACATGCTGAAATTCTCCATCTCAGTATTCCCAGTTTTATTTGAAGAATGCAATTTCAGAATTAACATCCAATAACAGTGAGAGTTAATGATACTTTTAAATTTTTATAGTGTTTCATTTATTTCTCAACATTTCTACAATCACTTTATCACTTAGAAAAGACAGTCGCACAGTTGAGCAAAATGTAGAAAGCATGATTTCAGCTTATGCTTACTATAATCTGAACTATAAACATTATGATTAATGCTTGAGTTCAGAAATTCCAGCCCCTTATATAGGATATCAAAAACTGTACTGCATGTTTCTCATGAGAATAAGTCTATCCCCTTATAAAATCTTCATGATTATTTATAATATGTTTTAAGATGTCCCCAGAAAAAAATGTAACTGCTTAATTCTGTTTGAAAAGTACAATAGTTTGTTGCACTTAAAACTTGAGATATCCACCTGTAAAAATATTTGAAATATTTTTTCAAAAATATACATTTAAGAACTAGAAATGATGATGATGTCTTGATGAAAAATTGAGAATGGTTGCTTATACTTTGATTTCAACTGAAATATATGACAATTATAAATGAAAACTTGACTCAAGATGCATTAAAATATGTGCTGTGATCTTTGTGGAAATTAACAAAATATAGTAATTTTGTATTCTTATTTTACTAAGAAGCTTCTCAACTACTGTATCAGAAGATGTTGTTTCTTTTCAGGAACACTTCATTGATGTAATAAAGAACCAAGAATTCCTGCTGCTTCCAGCTAATGAAATATCAAAATTTCTGTGTAGTGATGACATTAATGTGCCTGATGAAGAAACAATTTTCCATGCTCTTATGCAGTGGGTAGGCCACGATGCTCAGGCTAGACAACGAGAACTGGCGAAGCTGCTTTCTTTTATTAGACTGCCATTACTCTCACCACAGGTATGGAACTTTATTGTGATAACGCAAATTAGATTTCTAAATGACCAGTAGGCAGCAAACCAATAATTATTTGACATTTTTTCAAAGACTATATAATAATGTTGTATATAGAATTCACTTCATAGAAAACCAGTCTTCAATTAAGGTTATTAATAATGGAGAAAAAGAAATGCAGCTTAAAAGAGCATCCTACAGATGATCCCCAACATTATTATATCTATTAGTTTCAGTTTCCTTTCTTGCCAAATAGCATTATAACAGGCAAAGAAAATGACTAGGGGTCCTTTTCTGTTTCTACTCACCTTCTAAGCAAAGTGGTAATAATCAACATAGCTAGCGGCTTTGTGTAAGGGGCTTTAGGAGGAGTAAGATCCTGGATAATACCTATGAACATGGGCAATTATCTCCTGTAATTGAAAGCAAGCTCATGTGCTTTCAGTTGCACTCATTATAATGGAATTCTTATTGTAAATACTGAACTAAAGGATTATAGCAAAGATTATTCTAAAAATAAATGTCCTTCAGGAAGATTCAAGATTGGCTCATTTGTTGTTCAATTGCAATATTTGTGTTAGCCACATTTTATCTTTGTTGGAAACTGATCAGTAATCAATATGATATGTATAATACAGAGTAATATATTGCTAATATAGATTTTATATTTATTGAATTGGCTAAAATACTCAAAATCATTTACTTTGGAAAATGGGGGTCTTGTATGATTAATGCAAAATTAATACATTTTATAAAACTTTCCCCCAATTAAATATTAATATTGAAACAAATGCTAACATATTAAAATTTCTCTTTTAATTTTCATCTCTTAGTTACTTATATGTGTGTCCATATAAATGTTATTGTAAATCCAAGCAATAGGCCAAATTTGCTTTCTTTTTTTTGTTTTGTTTTGTTTTGTTTTTTTTTTTTCATTTACATTTCACATGTTATCCAGAAATTTTCCCTTACCCTCCCGCGTCCCCGCCCTGCTCCCCTACCCACCCCCTCCCACATAATGGCCCTGGCCTTCCCCTGTTCTGGGGCATATAGAGTCTGTATGACCAAGGGGCCTCTCCTCCCAATGATGGCCAACTAGGCCATCTTCTTCCATATATGCNCCAAGACCTTTATCATGAATGGGTGTTGGATTTTGTCAAATGCTTTCTCAGCATCTAAGGAGATGATCATGTGGTTTTTATCTTTGAGTTTGTTTATATAGTGAATAACGTTGATGGATTTCCGTATATTAAACCATCCCTGCATTCCTGGGATGAAGCCCACTTGGTCATGATGGATGATCGTTTTGATGTGTTCTTGATGTGTTCTTCAGACCAATTTCCCTTATGAATATCGACGCAAAAATACTCAACAAAATTCTCGCCAACCGAATCCAAATTTGCTTTCTAAAGTGGCTACTACTCCAATTCTAATGGAGTAAAAAATACTTGCCTGACACTAATTTTTATTTTTTAATTTGCATACAAATCCAAGGCTCACCTTATCAAATTATCTCCTTCTCTTCATGTGCATCTACTCTAGTTTGTTAATAGTTTACTGACACCTCCCAGGGCCTCCTCCTGTCTTTTATTTTCAACAAATATACATGACATGAAAGTAGAAGGGACACACACACATACAAACACACATATATAACTAAATACTAGAGTCTGTATATTAGTGGGAACCGTGATATTTTTCTTTATGACTAGCTTATTTGACTGAGAATGATCTTAAGTTCCCTCCATTATCTAGCAAATGCTGTTATCTAGTCCCTCTTTACAGATTAGTGAAACAACATTTTCTTGTATCCAGTATCTGTTCATGAGATTTCAGGTTTATTCCATATGAAGGATTTTGTGAATAGTATTGCAATAATCATGGGTAAGCAGGTAACTGTCTACATAGAATACTGAGTTAGGTTTCTTTATCCATATACTTAGGATGGTGTAGCTTGATTGTATAGTTGCTCTTATTGTAGATATTTGAAGAAACTTTATGCTAATTTCCTTTGTCCAGTTTACTTTTACAAGAGCCTTGTACAAGGATTTCTTTCCAGGTCTCCCAACATATGTCACTTATTAAATTTGGAATTTTATATTTTTAAAAAATTTTTCTTACAGGTATATATTGATGATGTCTATTCGGATGGGAGTGAGATGGAATGGCAGTGTGGTCTTATTTTGTGTTCCCTTGATGGCTAAGAATATTGAAACTTCTTTTCATATGTTGGTCGGCCATTTGTGGTTTTTAGTTTGACAATTTCTGTTTTTTTTTTTTTTTTTCTTTTCAATTCATTTGTCCTTTTATTGGTTGGATAAATTGTGTATTTGGCACTTCAAGTTCTAAGGTTTTGTGGATGCTAGATATTAACCATTGTTAAATGTACAGTTGACAAAATTTATCTTGTATTCTGTAGATGTCTTGCACTCATTTTCTGTGAAGATTTTTATTTATTTTACATAATCTTCAGTTAATGTCGCTGTTTATTGAGTCTTTGGACATTTTCAGATTTTTTTCCCTCTATTTCTTAGTTTCAGCTGTTCTGTTTAGATCCTTGATCCATTTAGAATTGATTGGTGTAGGATAAGAAGTAGAAACTTACTCAGTATTCTATGCTGTCCAATTTGAATGGGCTCTCTCTCTCTCTCTCTCTCTCTCTCTCTCTCTCTCTCTGTGTGTGTGTGTGTGTGCTATATTTGTATTCATTTTTGTACAAGAATCATGTTCATTTCATTAAATGGTTCTGTACTACTATTTGAAATTGAATACTATGATGCCTTAGCATTCTTCTTGCTTAATATTTCATTGGCTATTTGTGGTATTTTGTGTTTCCATATGAGGTTTTGGATTCTTCACTCTTTTGCTATCTTTGACTAACACTACTGTAGTTTTGTTAGTCACAATATTGAATCTGTACCTTGCTTTCATTAATGTAGCCTTCCCTTCTTCTGTTCTTTGGAGTTTTCTTGGTAAAACACTTGGACATCTTTAAGTAGGTTTATTCCTGGGCAGTTTACTTTTTCATCTATTATGAATGGAATTTTTTCTTGTTTTATCCAGCATAATTGCTATTGGTATACATAAAATCTAATAATCTTGATATATCAATTTGTATATTGCTACTTTTCTAACTTTTATCACATCTGAGTTCTATAGTCTTTAATTACATATATAACAATATTATTAGCATTTACAAATAACAGCAATTCTTTTTCTATATGAATCATATTTTTGCCTTATTGATTTGGTTAATAATTCTAACAGTTCAGTGACTAGAAATGGGAAAAGTGGCCATTCTTGTCTTCCTGCTTTTGAAGTAAATGCTTTTCAGGTTCTTACCATTTAATAACTGCCTTAGTAATGCAGTTTCTTTCACAGTCTTATTCCATTGATTTACACGTCTGTGTGTGTGTGTGTGTGTGTGTGTGTGTGTGTGTGTGTGCATTCATTCATATTTTGTGCTAGTGCCATGCTTATTTTGTAATACTATATGAACTTCAATATCATAATTTAAGCAAACTATGAGTTTTCCCTTTACATTCTTTATTATGTTGAGGTGTGTTCCTTCTAGTAACAGTTTTTTAAGGCTTTTTAGCCTGAAGTGATGTTGAAGATCACTGAATTCTTTTTTCATTATATCTAATAAAACCATTTCATGTCTATTAATTTAAGATTTTACATTTGGTGTACCTTCAAATACTTTTTGCTTTTTTATTAGATATTTCCTTTATTTACATTTCAAATGTTATCCCCCTTTCTTGTTTCCTCTCAAAAAACCCTTAACGTATCCCCCCTCCCCCTGCTCACCAATCCACCCAATCCTGCTTCCCTATTCTGGCATTCTCCTACACTGGGACATCAAGCCTTGTCATGACAAAAGTCCTCTCCTCTCTCTGATGTCCAACAAGGCCATCATCTGCTACATTTGCAGCTGGAGCCATGACTTCCACTATGTGTTTCCTTTGGTTGGTGGTTTATTCCCTGGGAGCTCTAGGGGGTATTGGTTGACTCATCTTGTTTTACCTCCTGTGGGGCTGCAAAACCCCTCAGATCCTTGAGTCCTTTCTCTAGCTCCTCCATTGGGTACCCTTTGTTCAGCCCATTGGTTGGCTGTGAGCATCCACTTCTGTATTAGGCAGGCACTGGCAGAGCCTCTCAGGAGATGCTATATCAGGCTCCTGTCAGCAAGCACTTTATTTAGTGCCTATGTTCATTGAGGAAGCTGATTTAAAATTTCCTGGCATAACATTTGCTTGTTTGTATCCTTATATGATTTTAGGTTGAGGATAATGCTAGATTATTTTAGTATGGTTTCAATAGAATTCTATCTCCTATTGCTTTATTGGATGATCTGAGACATATTTATGTTGTTTATTCTTTTAAAATCTTGTAGAATTCGGCAGTGAATCTTGTCCTTTTCTGTGTTGGAATAATTTGATAAGGCTTGATTCTTTTAGCTTACTATTATTATACTATTATCAACACTTTTTATATCACCTGACTTTAATTTTAGCTTACGAATTTATCCCTCACCATAGACTTTCCAAAGGTTTTTGAATATGCATTAGAAAATATTCTCTAATGAATCTCTGGATTTAATCTTCCTCTGTTGTAATGTTTCGGGTTTTTTCATCTTCTATAGTCATTGTACATTTGGCCCTTTTATTTGATTATTTCATTGATTCTTTATAATGTTCATTTAGTGTCCATTCCATTATATTCACCAATGATTTGTATTATTTGTTCATGTCTCTTGACTTTGAGTTTGTTTTGTTAGTACTATTTTATGATGTTGAAGTGTATTGTTAAGATGTTTGTATTTTCTGCTTTTTAATGGTAGCATTAATATCATTTTAGAACTGATTGTGATATCAAATAGGTTCTAATAAGCTTTCATGTAAATTAAACCAAGAAATTAAAAATGTTCTTTCATAATCTATTCATACATAATGCCACTTGCCTTNTTGAGCCAATTGTATGTGCAAAAGAAAATACAAAAGTAATACCTAAAAGATAAAAACTCAACTATACATATAATGTTGCTCTAAAGATTCTAAATATAAAACAGATAGCTGAAATTCAGAATTTGTGGAAATGATATATTTTCGTGAATATGAAAATCTTGGAAATGTATTAGATTCTCAAACACAATGCTATATAAGATGCCCTCAGAGCAACAGCGTGATATTGTCTATAAACTTTTTAAAATCTAAGTTTAGTCCCTACTCAGACTATGCAAATCACTATCATCTATGTCGTGATGCATGGATCAGACATGTTTAGGTATGCAAACACCTGAGAAGCAATAATTTATCCAATGCTCTTAAACTTACATTTCTTTGTGTAGATTTTTGTATTTTTCAGCAGGCATTAGTTTAAACTTCTCTGTATTAGAAACATAAAATTCTTGTTCTCTCAATTCTAATGCTTTATGCTTAAAATCTATTTCATTTGAAAATGTCCTGATGTTGTTAATGATAGGCAATGACATGACCATGTAGGATTTCTAAAACAAGTGAATATGTTCTAAGCACCACAGAAACAAAATTATGAAGATGATAAATTTATAAAACTTTTTTTAGGGAAAAGTTGTATAGCTTAGTCTTGTAACCGATTTCAAATACTATGTTAAAGAAATACCTACAGTTTTGTCAGGCAAATCAAAATAGTGATTCACTGGAGATAACAAGTTGAAAGGAAGCAGAATTGAAATTAACCTCAAAAGCAGAAAATGTCAGAAAAATCTTATGAGAGGAGATTAATAATTTCACTATAGAAAACTTGCTTGTTATTTCTTTTGATACACTATGACAAAATGGATCCATAACTCCAAAATCAAATTAATAGAATATAATACATGTCAACACTATGAAATATGTTCAAGACTTTTCTCCAGTTCATCTTGAGAGCAATATTTTAATATACTTAATCTGTTATTTAGGAATATATCAACCACTTTTGCTGGTCTTGAAGAGTTTCATATGTACATTAACTCACTTTTAAAATCATATACTTTCAAATTATTGCTCTCATATAATAACAAAAATACAGTATTCCTACAGGAATATTCCTTACAGATCATGTTTCCATAATATCTCAGATAGTACAAATACAAACAAAATTAATGAACTTATTGCATTAGTCATGAGCAGCAAATGGAGATACCTAGTTTTGAAGGGCTATAGTTTGTCTATTTGACTACTTTTGAATTTTTTTATAAGTGTCTTTTTCATAAGTACTGCTTCATATAATAGAAATAAATCATTTACTTTCTCATGTTGGACACCTGATATATATGTCATGCATCATTACTTTCCAGTTGCTTGCGGATCTGGAAAACAGTTCGTTCTTCACTGGTGATCTGGAATGTCAGAAGCTACTAATGGAAGCTATGAAGTATCATCTCTTGCCTGAGAGAAGGTCCATGTTGCAAAGCCCTCGTACAAAGCCTAGAAAATCAACTGTGGGGGCACTTTATGCTGTGGGAGGTATGGATGCTGCTAAAGGTAAAAGCAACACATTCATTAGTTGGGAAAATGTCTCCATTTGAAAAAGAAGAGATGTCTCTAACAGCCTCCACTTTATAAGGATGGTATTAAATCCTTGTTATGTAAGTGTACCTGAAGCTGTTTCTCATAATTAGGGTAATTTGTGTGATTTTGTGATCTAATTTTCCTTATTATTTCTTGGATGATAATCCCTTAATTGGGACTGATCTAACTGCTACTAGTGATTTTACTTTATGAACTGTGTTTAGTCTAGGTTTGAACATTCAGTTTTCCCTATCTTTTCAGAAAAAAATTACATTTATTTATTTATTTATTCATTCATTCATTTATTTAAATTGAAAGAGATATGTGCATTCAAATATATTTTTGACACAAATGGAATAGTGGGCTCTAGATACTGCTCTCACCTCTTCTATACACATTTAAAGACTAACTTCAAAAATATTGAATGAAGTGCTGAAAGCAAGATTATCACTTCAAATTTGCAATAAAATCTTGATTTTTGCATAAGTAATAAGTCCATGAAATGAAAGGAGCAGTTTCTGAAGGCCTTATCTTTGTCCTCCGTGAACATCTTTTATCTATAGCCTTGCCTATTTGCATGTGAGTTTTCATTCTTGCCATCTGTTTTGCTAACATAGGAAGGAATGACTTAATTTTTTGTTGTGTATTTTATATGCAAGGGTGTTTTTTTTCCTGTATATTTATGAACCATTGTATGTTTGGAATCCATGAAGGCAGTCTCAAGGAAACTAGAAGAGTCATCAGGTTTCATGGAACTGAAGTTACAGATCGTTTTGAGCCAACATGTGGGTGCTGGAATTAGAACCTAGGTTCTGTAGAAGAGCAGCCAGTGCTCTTGCTAAACAAATCATCTCTCCAAAATAAAACAAAGATTTTATAAGTAAAACTTAATTGTAAGGAATGAAGACCATACATAGAGACAATGATACTGATAAATCAAAAGCTGAAATTGTATTTGATAAGTTGACAAAATGAACTATAAGCTGGAGGTTTATCCATATAAAAAATCCATTATTTTGGTTGGAAATTGGAATAGAAAACAGGAAATATGATAATTAATTACAAAACTTTTTTTCATTTAATGAATTCTCTATTGCTCTAAAAGTCTGTCTGGGAAATCTAAAATAATAGACATTTATAGAAATAGGAATGGAAGTCTAACATGGTAGAAAGTGGAAGGAAAAAAGTAAAAATGCCAAAAAGTGTATAGACATGCAACTTCAATTTTTATTAGTGGCATTCAATTTTGAATACTATATTTTCATTAAGACACTTTAAACATGCATATAGTAGGGTTTATTATTGTTTGCCCCTATTATCTTTTCTTTTTATTATTATCTTTTCTTTTTGATATTTCCTTTTCTTAAAAATCCTTTCTGAATTTTGCTTGGTCATCACCTGTCCTCATGATAACTAACGGAGTCTTGTGAGAGCAGAATTAATCCATTTGTGAGGATAATAATTCATCATTTTATCTGTTCTTCTAATTCAAACACCTTTACACATTGATTGCCATATTATAGACTAATTTGTCAATATACAAATTCTAGAAGTTGGGTAGTGATGATGCACAACTTTCATCCTAGCCCTGAGAGGCAGAGGCCTAGGCAGAGGCAGAGGCAGGGGCAGAGGCAGAGGCAGAGGCAGAGGCAGAGGCAGAGGCAGAGGCAGAGGCAGAGGCAGAGGCAGAGGCAGAGGCAGAGGCAGAGGCAGAGGCAGAGGCAGAGGCAGAGGCACGCAGATCTCTGAGTTTGAGACCACCCTGCTATACAGAGTGATCTCGAGGACAGCCAGGGATACACAGAGAAACCCTACCTCCAAACAAACAAACAAACAAACAAACAAGCACACACACAGCACTCTAGAAAATATATTTAAAATTTAACACCTCTGAAAATAAGATTGTAAATGGAATTATTTCTGAAATTGTGGATTTTCCTCATATAGCAAGTGTTCTTCAGAAGACTGTTCAAATGTCCCAAAATAGAATGGATAAATTTTGATATATTTCTATAATAGTATGGACGGAATGGAAACTAAGAATACTATTAAAGGAAAAATATACAAGAGTCACACAAAAAAATAAACAAATAAAGGGGGGTGCATTTTTCGCTTTCAGCAATAAATAAAAAGTGTGAAGGCTTTTTCCTACTTGTAACAATAAAAAGATGGAAGCTATTCTATGTAAAGATGTTTGGAAGACCATGTGATCAATTCTCCTAATAAAGTATAAGAACTAAGAATGACAATATGGGGAAGGGCTTTTTCAGACTCTTAGAAATAGAAAGGCAGAAGTTTTTTTTTTTTTTTTTTTTTTTTTTTTTTTTTTTCCTTTTAAAAAATTAAATTTTTTTCAAAAAAAAAAAAAGAAAGAAAGAAAGAAAAGGAAAATAACAAATACTATGTGATACCATAATTAATTTCAGCTTGACCACTTATCTTTTATTGGTTTTATTGTTTTATTTTTCATTTTAGTTTAGTTTTTACTTTCATAGCCTAGGTTGACCTTAAAGGCCATGGCAGTCATTCTCATCATCCCAAGCTCAAACATGAGCTTCATTGCAGTGAATACAATAATATTAACAGTCTTGTGGTACTTATATTAAAAGCTAAAGGTACTAAATACAAAAGAGAAATGCAATTTTCACTGATTGTTTTTTTTTTTTTTTTTTTATTTCTGTGCTGAGAATCAATTCAGGATTTTAAACATGCTAGGCTAATTCACTATTTTTGATCTATAATTCAGGTTTGAGTTTGTGATATCTATAAAGACACAATCTGCAATATAGAATTATTTTTAAGTGTTGAGGGTTTGTTCATTTTATTTATTAATTATATGTGTGAGCACATGTGTCACAGTGTGCATGTGAAGACAATTTACAGGCATCAGTTTACTCCTTGCCATCAAATGGCAGGCATCAGGCTTAGCTGCCAGCAACTTTACCTCCTGAGCTATTTCTGTGGTACAGTATAGAAACTTTTCATGTATTTGCTTCTTGTTCATCATTTTCAAGAATATCTTGTTTATTTTAAACTTAAATGATTTTTTAAAAAGTGGTTATAAGTATATCTGGCTACATGTGTGATTCTTTAAGTAAGCAAAAAAGGAGATTTTTACAAGTGAACTCTATTATTAAAGTTCAGTTTTGGAAGCAGTTAAGCCTTTCATTTTGAGGGTTTCTGAGTGGTGATAGATAGGGACACCGTAAAAAGCTCTATGGGAAGTTGCAGACTATTAGAAGAATAATAAGATCTCAGAGTTGTGAGTACCTTATGAAAACACTTCAACTTTGGGCATTTTAAAATTAGATAATCTTGCAATATTATTGAATGAATTCTTGCTGAAAGTATACGTCCCTTTATCTCTATTGCCACTATTCTAGAAGGGATAGCAGCAAAACTCTCTCTACTATTTGTGGTTTCATGTTCTTAAAAAAAAAACAAAAAAACAACAGTGTGAACATTTAAGAACAACAATAAAACAGGAAGAAATTAGATACAAATTCTAAGTACGCACCAAACATGTAAAGGGTAGCATTTGTTTATATAAATAAGTATCATAGTGTTAAGGCATTTATCAGTACAGTTTTTCACAGTACTATATGAGTATTTTCTTATAATATATTGTTTCAGTTACCATTAATAGGTAAATATTTGACATTTTACCTATTAATGTCTATGTAATGTCTATGAGTACACTGCTTTGTTATTGAATTTAGGTTCTCTATCATGTGATGAATACAGAGCTACTCAATTAAATGGATATCACACAAATATCTGAAGCTAACATTAATGACTAGAATGTGTCACAAAAGAAGTATCAGAAAGCTCTAATAAAGATGCCAGTCAAAGTTCAAAATGTGAAAAATTAGTTTATCAGTGAGGGTGAATAAAGGAACTGAGAAAGTCTTTATAGTTTAAGTTACTTAATTACTAGTCAATGCCCTGGAAAAGTGATCTCACAGAAGGCAGATAGCTAAATACTTCAGATGTCCATGATAGCTATTTTTTTGTAATAGCTAATTAATATAGCCTTGCTTAATTTTCTAACCAATTACCTATCCATTACTCTATTTTCTTAATAACTAGCATAGCTGAATTTTGAATTCTAATTTTAACTATGATAATTTTCACTGATTGAAACAAAAATAAGCAAATTAGAAGAAAAAGATTTGTGAAATTTGGACTAATTAAACAGAAACATAAATACATTCATAGAAAACTGGATGTGAAACCATATATGAATTTGTATCTATTTCTTATAGATGTATCATCCAAATATGATTACTACAAAAAGATTACCTAAATGAAAATAAGTTAGCAATATATATAATATATGCTATGTTGAAGTTTTATCTTTATGTGACCCTAGACCATAGCCTTATAATTATCAGTGACAATATTGAAAATATTAACTTTATTTTCGTTGTTATAACAAATTATTTTTTCTCACAAATCTACCAGTAAAGAACACGTGGAAAGTGGTTTGCTTATCTATGTGATTGATTTTATACAGTTAGGATAAGATTCCCCCAAACATCAACTCACTGGCTTCAGTAAACTATAGAAGTAACTACTAATTTGACCAACTCTCAATTTATTTTTTATTAGAAGCCTAATCATTGTGAAAAATCAGCCTTACTTAAAAAATACTTTGAGTAAATGGAAAAAGGCATTGTCTACCAAAGTGAGAATCCATTACAGTCATAGTAAAAAGTTACTCTTTTTTTAAAAAGGATTTGAAACAATTCTAGCAAATGAATGCTCATGCTCAATCTACCCCCCCAACCACCCACCCAGTTGAAAATAGACTTTATTTTGCTTTTTTTATTGGATATTTTCTTTATTTACAGTTCAAATGTTATCACCTTTAGCGGTTTCCCTCCCTCCCAGAAACCCCCTATCCCATCCTCCCTCCCTCTGCTTCTATGAGGATGCTCCTCCACCCACCCACCAACTCCCATCTCCCTGTTCTCAATTCCCCTACACTGGGGCATCTATCAAGCCTTCATAGGACCAAGGACCTCTCCTCCCATTGATGCATGACAAGGCCATCCTCTGCTGCATTTGCAGATGGAACCATGGGTCCTTCCATGTGTATACTCCTTTGTTGATGGTTTAGTCCCTGGGAGCTCTGGGCATCTGGTTGATTGATATTGTTGTTCTTCCTATGCAGCTGTAAACACCTTCAGTTCCTTCAGTCCTTTCTCTAAGTCCTCTGTTAGGGACCCTGTGCTCAAATTTACTCTTGTACAGGTGAGAGTATAAACTACTTTAATAATAAATTGACATTTCAGAAGTTTAAATTAAAACTTTCATCAATGAGGTAATTCCCCAGAATTATATACCTTTAGTCATAATTCTTCACATGGAACATTTTGAGAAACATGGTTGAAAAAAAGTTTAATTCTTGACTATTTAGTCAACTACCTAAAGTTTAATTCACACACAAACACACATACACACACACACACACACACACACACACACACACACACACACCTGTATTCACATAGTGAATAAATCATTAAATTGAAGAATAACACAGAATTAAATAATACTTATTATAATTTAAAATCTAAAGATAAGGCCTGGAGAGATGGCTCAGTGTTTAAAAGCACTAACTCCTCTTCCAGAGTCCTGAGTTCGATTCCCAACAACCACATGGCTCATAACCATCTGATACCCTCTTCTGGTGTGTCTGAAAAAGGTGACAGTACACTCACATACATAAAATAAATAAATCTTTATAAAATTAAAGATATATAAATATGCAATAACAGAATCCAATATATGGACCTTTTCAGTATAAATATGATGTTGGACTCCTGTTCTGGTACTACCAATAATATAACCACAAATTTATTCTATTTTGTTTTATATTTAATATTAGCAAGCTAATCATATTTTGATGGCATAAGTCACATAAATAAAACTATTTCCTTCTCATTCTTCCCAGAAGTATCACTCCTTGTCTTATGTTTAAATTAGTACTGTCATCTGAGCTAGTTAATTTATTTGAGCTCTCTTTCCTAGTGCTAAGATGCAAATTAGAACACAAAATGTGAAAGAAGCTAATTCAGAAGTTTAAGGTGGTTTCATCATTACTAATTATATTTTTAACAGGCACCACTACAATTGAGAAGTATGACCTCCGAACCAACAGTTGGATCCATATTGGCACTATGAGTGGCCGTAGACTTCAGTTTGGAGTGGCAGTTGTTGATAATAAACTTTATGTTGTGGGAGGAAGAGATGGCTTAAAAACATTGAATACTGTGGAATGTTTCAATCCAGTTACTAAAACCTGGGTTGTGATGCCTCCTATGTCTACACATAGGCATGGGCTAGGTAAGAATTTTAATACTATATAATTTCTGAAAAAAATATACAGGAAACCTTTTAAAATTATATCTAGCTACACTTTATGGGGGGTTATTAAAAGTCACATTGGCTTCAACGTTCCGGGGAGGTTAAGCAAACCTGAAATGTGCATGGAAATCTTTCAATGTCCCTTCTACCAACACTTGAAAGCGATCCTTTTCAGAGAAGACAAGAATTTTCAGAAGGGATATTTAATGCACAATATAAAAGGCAGTTGAATACTTTATTCAAACTCAGTTCAGAGTGTAAAATTTTTGACAATGGGAAATCATTTTCAGTTTTAATTAGAAAATTATGCATGCCACAACAAGCAAATTTGCATTTATTGAAAGACTTAAGGTAGAGGTCTAAGCATGAACATATTTATGATTAGCACTTTTGTTGATCAGAACTCTAAAATATAATTAAGGCAGAAATCTCTAAGCACTTTAAGAATTAGTACGGTTGTGTAGAAGAGTAGAGAACTTTAATTCTTCTGATATCTGTCAAGGTATATAATTTTTACCCTATGCTATATGCTTTAAATATTGTGGTATTTGAAAAATAAAGTATGTGATATGGGCATTTTAGGTTTATTTTTTAAAATCATGTGTAGGGAAATGGGTCTGTATATGGATTTATGAACATACAAATAGTGCCTTGGAGACCAGAAGAAGATGTCAGATCTCTTGGAGCTGGAGTTACAGGCTTGGAGTTATAAGCTGCCAGTCATGAGTGCTAGAACTGAACTTATCTACTCCTTGGCAATATTACCCCCACATTTAGTCACTGAGTTATTTATCCATTAGCATAATAAACTTTAATAGGACTACTAAGTGTCAGCTCCAGGACTGAAATTGTCTCATTTGTCTTGATAAACTGTTTCTGCTAAATCATACACAATGTAGTTATTATCTGTATATCAATGTAATTCTTACACACACGGATGCTCTGTAGAGAAATAAAGGCAAGCTTTTTAACAGATGTGAATAATTGCATATGTGAGACGGGAATACAAAACACAATGAGAGTCTGATTAAGATGGAGGTGAAAGCAATGTCCAATACATGGAGTCCTGAGAGGCAGGAAGAGGTCATTCTTAATTTCTATAAAATCTTCCAGCTAAACCTCAAAAAAAAAAATGCATCCTTATTGAATTATATCAAGAAAATTATTTTAACCTTGTATTCAAATATGAATTGAGAAGTGATTCCACATTAAGCCTGAAAATAGTGGTTTATCTTAAGTATCCTGTCCTATATGGGTTTGCACTAATAAATAGTGTTGAAATAATGCCAAAAAATGTTAGTTTCCATTTTAATTCCTTTCCTGGTACTATCCTACTTCTGTTGATTTTAGTGATACAAGAATGATAGATCTGCATGAGATATATTAATCAGTACAAGTTTTTTTATGATAACTTATTATCATAAATAAATGATTGGTCTTAACCAAATTTACCCTCATACAAGAATCAAAGTAGTTACCCCTACAGAAAACTATTTCAAATACAAAATACAGAGGTTTTTGGGGTTTTTTTTGTTTTGTTTTGTTTTTGTTTTTTGCAGATGGTTGCTTGTAAAGTGAAAATAAATTTATTGTATGAGGTATGCCTAGGTGTGCCCTTATATTTATTATGTTACTCTTTAGGCGTAGCCACACTTGAAGGACCAATGTATGCTGTTGGAGGTCACGATGGATGGAGCTATCTAAACACTGTAGAAAGATGGGATCCTGATGGCCGTCAGTGGAATTACGTGGCCAGCATGTCAACTCCAAGAAGCACAGTTGGAGTTGTTGCATTAAACAATAGGTAAGGTTAAGCACACAACTCTTTCTTTCCAGACCTTGGAGTAGAGAGTCTCTGTGTCACTATCATCAATCAATACACATTCTACATAATCAGGGCATCTTTATTAGCAGTTAGAAAAGTCATTTGGTGGAACTATTGCTTCATTATGAAGAAAAATAGTTGTCTAAAATAAATGCTTAATTAAATATATTATTTATTTTTTATCTTTTTGAGTGGTTATTTTTACATTTCTTTTTTATATTTAAAAGTGATACATAGGGCTGGTGAGATGGCTCAGCGGGTAAGAGCACCCGACTGCTCTTCCGAAGGTGATAAGTTCAAATCCCAGCATCCACATGGTGGCTCACAACCATCCGTAACGAGATCTGGCGCCCTCTTCTGGAGTGTCTGAAGACAGCTACAGTGTACTTACATATAATAAATAAAATAAATCTTTAAAAGTGATACATAATTTTAGTGAAAATTATTCTCAAGAAGATATATGGATATTTTCTTTTATTTTTCAAATGTTATCCCCCTTCCTAGTTTCCCCTCCACAAACTCCCATCCCCTTCCCCCTCTCCCTGGTTCTACGAGGGTGCCCTCCCAACTCCCACTTCACCACCTTAGCATTCCCCTGTGCTGGAGCATAAAGGACCTCATAAAATTCACAAGACCAAGGGCCTCTCCTCACATTGATGACCAACTAGGCCATCCTCTGCTACATATGTAGCTAGAGCCATGGGGCCTCCATGTGTAGTCTTTGGTTGATGATAGTTTAGTCCCTGGGAGCTCTGGGTGGGTCTGGTTGGTTGATATTATAGAACTTCTCTTTTCAAATTTTTTGTACTATGGCCAGAAATATCACCTTTTTGTTTTAACTAATTTTGCATCTTAAGCCTATCTCAAAATAGTCAGAATCTACATTTTAATGAAATCCTTAAAAAAGTATATATATGTAAATTTAAAGAACATTATTATAGATAGTCATTTCCACTTTGTCCTAAATAAATGGCAAAATTTGCCTTGCTATTTATTCTAAATTTATAAAATCATTTGTTTGTCTATATTTATAAATATGATAAAGTTCTGTTCAGCAATCTATTTTATGAAAGTTTAAAGTTTATAAGGATTAAATTCCATCTGTTTTTACCCCTGAAGATTTATTTTTTTCTGGTCCTGTAAGAATAAGCTAGTAAACTAAACCTAATGATGCTTCCATGTATTGAATTTGTACCACATAATTATAATAATTTTATTTATTTTTAAAATTTTCTCCAAATGTTGATATTATAATTAAATTGTTTTGCCTAACTTCCA
>LR753306.1:831819-912830 GCA_902729485.2 Mus minutoides
TATATATATATATATATATATATATATATATATATATATATATATATATATATATATATATAGTGTGTGTGTGTGTGTGTGTATCTCACAAGGACAGCTAACATGATAGGAATTTTGTACAACAGGGTAGGGAGTGTCTAGAACTATGGGACTCTGTACTCTGACTATGCAAAAAACTGGTACATGAACAAATAAATGATCATAGTAAAAAAAGTCAGCCCATGTATATTTTAGAACTCAACACAAGAAGAAATAGGAAATATGTACAGCAGATAGAATATCCATATCCATAACACTTTTGGATTTCACACAATCCTAAATGGAATGTCTGATCAAACCTGATAATATCAAATGATTCACTTCATAATCTCTTCTATACATTACACCAGGTTCAACTCTTCAACTTGAACTAATTTCATTTTGTTTCATTAAGTTTCTACTGTACAAGATTAACAGTGTGAAAGAAAGTAACAAGCATGTAGTTTAATAAATGTTCATCATCGTTATTTTAACAGTATAATTTAAATTAACCATTATATTTTAAATTAATTAACAATGGAAAGTTACTAAGTAAAGGTAAAGAGTCACATGGGAAAAAGTTACATTTTCTTCCTGGGATAATTCACCTGCACTATTCTATTCTATTTCCTTAGTTGACTTATGTCAGTATCTTTTAGGAAAAAATATTTTAAACTAAACAATTTTTACATTAATGTGTAAAGTCAAGTAATTGTAACTTTGTTAAAAAATGACTGTTGGAACTATGTGTAAAACCTTTTGATACCTTGTGGCTTTTTACAGATGCTTATTTTCTGGACTTTTTACTGTAATCTTAAATTTACTTAGACATAAATGGAAGAAGTCTCTATAGAATAGGCTAGGCTGGACCAAGTTTCACAGAAAACTACCCATTCACAAACCTAGCCTTTCTGTTGCAAATAGTGATGAGATAGCATATTCAAGATGAAGTGTGAGAAAATAAAAATGCATTCATTTTTATTTTAATAGCTGAATTTTGCATGACTATGTGCACACACATATGTCTATATTTTTCTAGGCTGTATGCTATTGGTGGACGCGATGGAAGTTCCTGTCTCAAGTCCATGGAATTCTTTGACCCACATACTAACAAGTGGAGCCTGTGTGCCCCAATGTCCAAAAGACGTGGAGGTGTAGGAGTAGCAACATACAATGGATACTTGTATGTTGTAGGGGGTCATGATGCCCCTGCTCCTAATCATTGCTCTAGGCTTTCTGACTGCGTGGAAAGGTAAAATATTTACTGTTTGTTTTTTGTTAAAGTTGTTCGAATTCTTTGTACTGTTTGTTTGTTTGTTTGTTTTATTCTTTAGTCCATTTTATAGTTCAGTCTTCATCCCCTTCCCAGTACGCAGCCAACTGCTCCCCATCCCATACTCCCCTCCACCTTGTCTCCACAGGATGTCCCCACCCCAACTCCCACCTCACCTGACCTCTAAACTCCATGGGGCCTCCAGTCTCTTGAGGGTTAGGTGCATCATCTCTGAATGAACACAGACCCAGAAATCCTCTGCTGTATGTGTGTTGGGGGCCTCAAATCAGCTGGTGAATGCTGCCTGGTTGATGGTCCAGTGTTTGATAAATCTCGAGGGTCCAGATTAATTGAGACTGCTGGTCCTCCTACAAGGTCGCCCTTGTCTTCAGCTTCTTCCACCCTTCTCTAATTCAACAACAGGTGTCAGCTGCTTATGTCCATTGGCTGGGAGCAAATATCTGCATCTGACACTTTCAGCTGCTTGGTGGGACTCTAGGAGAGCAGCCATACTAGGCTCCTCTCTATGAACGTGCTTATTTGGATCGTTATGGTTTTTTTGTTGTTTTGTTTTGTTTTGTTTTGTTTTGTTTTGTTTTGTTTTGTTTTGTTTTAAGAGAAATTTGGAATGACCAGAATGTAATATTCTGATTTGTTATTCTTTTAAGTAGATTCATTCTTTGTAATATTCCTACTTAGACAAAATAATTTGTAAATGTTTAAAAAATTTAGCAAAAAAAAAATTAAAACATGATGAAATATATTTCTGTTAGCTACATTATAAAGTAGCAGCAAAAAAGAGCTAGAATAAGAACACTTTATGGAAAGCTGTCACTCAACTCATCAGATTAAAATGAAATTAAGTTTCTAAACTCAGTTCAATGCACAAAGTAATTTTTAAAATGTTATCACAAAATATAGGCAGAATTTTTAAATAAAATTTTCTTGCTCAAAGCTAAGTTCTTTTAGTGGAATATATTGATCCAGATAAGTAGCATGATTTGTTGCTTAAAATAAAGATCATCTGTCTGAATTCCCTTTCAAAGTAGATAGCTTGTGAAGAAAAAAAAAAAGTTAAAACTGTGTTATCACCAAGTCACAAATTTTAAGTTGCATCTCAGGAGACTCACTTGGTACAGGGATTGAAGAAATTCATGGAACAGGTAAAACTTGTATTTTATAGACATAACTTTCTGGAATTTCCTTGATAAAATGCACACAGACATTTGTACACACATACATGAATATCACATACACTTAAAACCACTGGAGCAAAAGACAAGACAGGTTTCTAGTTTTCTGGTGTGCTTCTCTGCTACTGTGAGAAAACACTGACCAAAACTAAGTTAGTGAAGGGAGGGATTTATTTCAGTTTGTAGTTTATAATCCATCATCAGGGAAGCCAAGTCAGGAATTCAAGCAAGAATTGTGAATTGGAATTGAGACAGAGAATATGGAGGAACATCGCTCACTTCTTTGTTCCCCATGTCTTACTAAGCTTCTTTTCTTTTCTTTTTTTCTTTTTTTTTTCCAAGATAGGGTTTCTCTGTGTAGCCCTGGCTGTCCTGTAACTCATTCTGTAGACCAAGCTGGCCTTGAACTCAGAAATCTGCCTGCCTATGCCTCCCAAGTGCTGGGATTAAAGGCATGTGCCACCTTCTTATACAGCCTAGACCCATCTGTCCTAGGATGGCACTGCCCACACTGGGTAGCATAACTCCACATTAAGCATTAACTGAGAAAATGCCTACACGCCAAAATCTAATTCAGGCAATTCTTGAACTGAGGTCTTCACTTTCCTGGTGATTCCAGTTTGTATTTAATTGACAAACTTACCAACATATGAAAAAATGCTTTATTTTCTGACATTATTATTATTATTATTATTATTATTATTATTATTATTATTATTTGGTTTTTTGAGAAAGGGTTCCTCTGTGTAGCCCTGGCTGTCCTGGAACTCACTTTGTAGACCAGGCTGGCCTCGAACTCAGAAATCAACCTACCTCTGCCTCCCGAGTGCTGGGATTAAAGGCTTTTTCTGACATTATTATTTGTTTTAAAAAATGGTTGATTTGTCCAATATCCTGGAATTTTCTTAGCCATTATTTAACTTAGAAGCATTTAACTTGAAAGGTTCCCAAACTTTTTTCTATAGTTTTTTATAGCTTCCATGTTTTTTTCCTATAATGTTAATTCACACTGTAAAAAAATTCCCAATATTCTATCATATATGCAATGAGCCAGTGATAAATTATCTTATCTTTTCAAGATCATTAGAAATTTCCATCCAAATTAATATGTATTTATGTGTGTGTCTGTAGACTGACAAGTAAAAAAGAAGAGAAGCAGTGGAAGGAAGCAGCACTAATTTACAGTGAAAATGTGCTGCTTGACAACTACTACTCCGTGTCCTCACAGACTATCCAACTATTAGCAAAAATTCACTATCTCCTGGCCATAATGTTTTCTGAATTAAGTAATAACATGAAAATTTTAATATTTTGAGATTTAATCATGCATGAATAGACAATATGAGATTTTATGTAAATATGTAAGAACACACCTCTGGGAGTTTTGGCTTATCCTTTGTACATGTAAATATATTGATTTAATTCACTGCAGCCTTAATTAACAACATTGCTTGGAAAATGCAGCATATAGCACATCAACTATAGATTTGTTTTGGTTCTAGGTCTCAACATACTATAACAATTTAGGGTGATGTAGTAAGAACATTTAATAGTATATATATAATACACAGAGGTAGATGTGATAATTTATAGTTTTACTGGTGGGATTAAAATATCATTGCTTAACATCAAATTCAGTTACAAGTTAAAATGACATGTTTTGGTTATCTGTTGAAAAATTAAAAGTTTAATAGAGGTAATAGTAGTATAAATCAATTAGTAAAAGTTGTTATATGAAAAAATACTTTCAATGTACTTTTACAAATATGTCGTGATTCAAAAGCATTTCATCTTTAATTATATGAATTTACTTAACTTTTCATATTTTTATATTGAATGTTATATATTTTTAATGTACAATTCAGAGCTGCAGAATTTATTTTTTCCCTATGGAAGGTTTTAATACCAAATTTGTATACCATATGAAAAAGGGAACAGAAGGAATCACTTCCTTTACTTTTCATATGTTTTGTGCGCCCTCTTGTGACAAAAGCGGGCTGTGTCATGTACATGTTTAATAAAAATTCTTTTGTCTTGAATAGTAAACCTATATTTGATAGTTACAATGTTTCAAATTCTGTGCTTTACACCATAGCACATTTCTATTAATGCCTATTTTTCATTGTAACATTCCTGGATTTTTAGCTCTCAATTGTCTTCCTAAATCTCTTAAGATACGACCCAAAAGGTGATTCATGGTCAACTGTGGCACCTTTGAGTGTTCCTCGGGATGCTGTTGCAGTGTGCCCCCTTGGAGACAAACTCTACGTGGTTGGCGGATATGATGGTCATAATTACTTGAATACCGTTGAATCGTATGATGCTCAGAAAGATGAATGGAAAGAGGTATTTTTGTAAAAATATCTTCAAATTAGTATACTTTGGAATTTAAGGGAAAGGTTTTAAAGCTTAATTTTGGAGTTCATTTTATATTATTCCTTTGTACAGCCATAGTAGGTCTTTTCTTAGTATACAAATACCTAATAGACCTAGATTCTGTTTTTGACTCGATCACTGTTTCAGTTTTTAATCTCTCAAAGCATAAAAGAACACTAACAGAAAATAGCGGAATAGCTATCTGTGCCAAATTCTCATGATCCATTATTTCAATGAATCCTCACAAAATCTTTGAGTAATTATTATTAGTTGTGCCTTTTCAACTGAAAAAAAATGTTGCATACATAAAATTGTTTCCAAAGTAACTTATCATCTAGCCATGATCTATTTGCATTTTATAATCTATAATGATCTGGGTTGTAGTTTTTTTATTAATATTTAGACAAGATAAGATAAAAGTTAGGTCAAAATAGATAACAATTCTTTGAAGACCAACATTCTGGATTATACTAAAGACAGTGATGTTTTTTTTTTTTTTCTTTCTTATTTTTGTATTAGGAAGTCCCTGTGAACATTGGAAGAGCTGGAGCATGTGTTGTTGTTGTGAAGCTGCACTGATCATATCATTTGCTAATGCAGTGAAATGGATTTCAAGAATGAAGAAAAAAACATCCTCTTTTATGAAGTTCATAAGCAAACTAAATGCTGTTGTATCGTTCTCATATATAGTTGAAACTGTTAACATTTGTAAGGCTGAAAGCAAACCTTAAATATGAATTACATGTTAGTATTATGTGTATGTGCTCAGTTTATAGTCTAATAAGAAATCCAATAGGCAATTGTTTAGGCTCATTACCACAAAATGTTAAACTACCTGATGGATATTTGGTAGTGGGCAATATTTGAAGGTGATGAATACATTAACAGTTTTCATGTAAGGATCTGGAAAGTAAAAAAAAAAAAAATCTGTTAAAGGTACTCTACTGTCTGGAAGGTTAATACAAAATGACAGAAGCTTTAAAGCATAACATGTGGTTTCCAAGTAATAACTCACATTGCTGATAATACCTCACGTTTGTCAAGAAGAAAGGTTTTTCTGTGTCAAAACTAAAAGAGATCATTCGTTGATATAATTTGCTATACTAATCACACTACTTCAAACATTTCACAAGCCTATTATTTTTAGTTAACTATCTGCCAAAATACATGTATAGATTTTCTGTTTCGTGAGGTGGTGTATTGATTGATTCATTTGCAGTAAAATATCATAATGTCACTATACAATCTTTATTCGGAAACAGTGAATCGGTGAATATTATATTGATATAAACTGTGACCTAATTTCAGAATGTGAGTGCCTCATTTGTATAGAAATTAATTTTCTCTTCAAACATTTAATGTGTTCTACGTAAACACCTTCCATTAAGTTTTAAAAAGTTGATTTAAACAATTCCAAAGATTACAATTGAGAAAATTATCCACAATGATGACACTTAGATACATTGAAATGTTTAATATGTACTGTTAATTCTATAATTTCTATTTACCTATCAATATCTGCTTTTCTTTTAATTTCATAATAAATTTTATCCCGTAGTAGATGGTAAGGATAAATGGACTACAAACTACACTTTTGAAGATAAAAAATAATATTGAGTCATATTTTAGCTTTTAACTATTATTTTCTTTCATCCTACCTAATGACAAAACAATATGGTGAAACATTGAAAACTCACATTTATGTGGTTAACTTTTCAAGTAAATGTTCCACTTTAGAATTTCTATATCTTCTTTTAAATGACCTTTGTATTGTAGACTATCAAAAAAATCCAGAGAGATGCTTATAATATGTATTAGTGCTACCTATTAATTTTTTAAAATCACATCATAAGTTGCACAAAGATGTTTGTACTATGACAAGCTGAATTTAAATAAATCTTTTCTCTCTGGCTATAGAGACTGTGATTTTAGAATATGCTGAATGTGTGCTGAATGATCCTTCCCGGCTGCAGTGCCACAATAGTGAAAATATTGAAATGCTAATATATAGTTTACTCTTTTTTCATAATTTGTCTGTAATTCTCAACATAGTTCTCCAGATTTTTTCCATGTTTAGAGGTGCAACAAAATGACAGAGTGCCACTGAGAGGCTATATAACACACATAAGACCTTGCTAGAGTTTGTAATATTTGTTTAATGGGTATTAATTATACATAATAATGAGTTGCTTTGTGACATTTAAAACATAAGTATAATGTATTTTGATCAAAGTTGTGATACATTATACTTTGGTTAGCCTCTCTTTTTTTTCTCCTATTCACCTTCCTCTTCTCAGCTAGCTTTTCATTTCATGACTTTCATTGGTGTTATTTACATTAGCATGGGTGAGAGGTTGGTTAAATGCTTTAAGTTAACATTTTAAAAAATAATGTAAAAGGAGAGATATCTTGGCCTTTAACACATTATATTATTTGGGGTACCATGTTAAATAAAGTTGTGAATAATTTCGTAAGTTACAGGTTAAATGCCCCATTGTTTAACCTAGATTCTCAACATTACAATAATGATTACATAGTACCAAGAAACTATATCTCTACTAATGTCTGATCAAACAAGTAGATATTTTACCATCTTGCTTTGCTTTCATTGGTAAGCTTACTGACTTTTATGAGAAATAAATATGACACCCAAGGCTACCATTTCTCAGCTGCATTTGGAAAATATGCCTTAAAAAAAAGAAAGAAAATTAGGCTTAGTCACTCTATCTTTTAGAATGAACTGCAAAATGAATTTCAAAAATCTGTGTGCCTGTGGCCAATAGCAATAGAGAGCTCCAGAGGCCCCCACATCAAGAGTATGGCTATGTTCCTCACAATGAAGCACATTTGGGAAATGAAGTGAAGACAGTCCCTTCTTTACATGCATCAGTAGAGACTATTTATCAGTGGCTAATTTAAGCAGACTAAGGTAGGGAAATGTCCAACAACTGTTCTTTTCCTGTGAAGAGAGACCATGGCCAAGATAACTCTTCTAAAAGAACATAGTTAATTGTTTGCTTGCAGTTTCATAAAGTTAGTTCATTTTCATCATGAGAGGGAAGCAGACACACGTGGGACTAGAGAAGAAGCAAAGAGGTTTCCATCCTGATACAAGGCAAACCTGCAAAGAGATCTGAGGCCTGGGATGGGCTTTTGAACCCTCACAGCCCACCACCAGTGGCACACTTCCTCCAAACAAGATATAACTACTCCAGTAAGTGCACTCCTGATCCTTCCCAAACAAGTCATTAACTAGGGATTAAGCATGCAAATTTATGAGCCTATGGGACCATTCTCATTCAAGCTACTATAAGAAATGATTTTTTAATTAACACATTCCTTTAACATTTGTATGAACTTATGCATTCAAACACTTTACACTTAGACAACAAAAATGTTGCTTTATGACGTGTATGATAATATAAATGATCTTACCTGATAATGGGAGACAATGACTCTACAACACAAACCATAAAATAAAATGCTCCGTGCCAGGAATGGGTGGGTTATCTGTTTTAGAACTGTTTCCCAGTGGAATCTTAGACTCCTAAACACTACAGGCTATTACCACTGTTTTTGTTTACAGCCCCTCCCCATGATGTTGACAATAAGACTATATATTGCTGATAGTATCACATATATGATTCATAAAATTCAGATAAATCTGACCTGGTAGTTTCATGTCTATTTTCTATAATTTAGAGTTCTGAAAGGTGATATCTATGCAGGCTACCAGAAGAGAAAAGCAGTCAGCAATCTTACCCAGCTGTGAACCCTGCAAGATACCATAATGACAGGCTCAGAAAGATTCCATTGGAAAAATAGTGGTACAAATGTTACTAAGAATAAACAAAACTTTTCTGACTGGATTACTGCCCACTACACAAGATGGATAGTATACCTGATAGAAATATAGGCTCTAACAACCTTTGGCTATATGAATTCTAGACTCGGAGATAGAACATGTTATTGTTATTATGTTAAATGGACTCCTAATAACTTCTGGCTCTGACCTCAGACTAGTTAATCTATCTGTCCTCATAGAGAAGCTTCTTTTTGGAGAGGATGCTGATAAACATGAAGACCTCTAACTTTTCAACATGCAAAAAATAAGAGACTGTGGGATGTTCAATCTTAAACAGTATATTTATCTTACCCCATCTTCTCAAATCTTAAGATTCTTGGAGGAAGAGGAGATGGAAAGATATGTAACAAAAAAATAGCTACAGTAAAATGATGTTTTCTGAACCAATAGGAGAGTTAAAAATGTGATCTCCCAGTGTTTGTGACAACATGCTTAAGAACTTCAAAAGCTCAAGTCAGACAAAATCTCAGCATGGAGGGGAAATTAAGGACAAAGACCCTAGCCATGGAAAATTGGCCATTGATATCTTTTGGAAGGAGGGTCAATTTTCCTTTAGAATGTGACTCATGGTAGATTTACTGTCCTCTAGAGGGCAATTCCATGCACAAGAAAATGCATTCCACTCACTATGTTTAAGAGGGGGAAAAATAAACCACCTACCAAAGAGTACACATGAAGAGACCCATTGCTCTAGCTGCATATGTAGCAGAGGATGGCCTAGTTGGACAGCAATGGGAGGTGGGTTTCTTGGTCCTGTGAAGGCTTGATGCCCAAGTGTAGAGCACTGCCAAGGCAGGGAGGCAGAAGTAGGTGGATGGGTGGGGGAGCACCCTCATAGAAGCAGGAGAAGGAAGGATAGGTTAGAGGGTTTCTGGGGGGGGGACCAGGAAAGGGGATAACATTTGAAATGTAAATACAATATCCAATAAAAGAAAAGAATAAAAAGAGGATATGAAGTTGGGTAAGTAAGAAGGTGGAGATAGATCTGTCAAGATGTGAGAGAGATTTGCGGAAAGGACAGGCTCTGACAAGAGTGATAAGTGCTAGGAAAATGAAAGCAGGAGAGATGCATGTGCACTGCACACATGCAAAACTGCCTCAAAGCAAGTTTGATAGGACACCTAAAAAGGCTTTAGTCAGAATGATTTATCTTGAACTACATTGCAGATTACTGAAGGTCTGGTTTTCAGAGCAAGAGTAATCTTAACTTGAAAATAGGCCTGAAAAAAAAAAGTCATATGGAGATCTTTGAAAGCCATGCCCTCACAAATTTTGACCATTATTTTATCTTAAGTCTGCCCATTCTGCACTAGCAAAATGAGGCCCAGAAAGTCTATCAAACTCATATGACATTACTGGCTGTCTTAGTCAGGGTTTATATTCCTGGACAAAACATCATGACCAAAAGGCAAGTTGGGGAGGAATGGGTTTATTCGGCTTACACTTCCATACTGTTGTTCATCACCAAGAAAGTCAGGACTGGAACTCAAGCAGGTCAGGAAGCAGGAGTTGATGCAGAGGCCATAGAGGGATGTTCCTTAATGGCTTGCTTCCCCTGGCATGCTCAGCCTGCTCTCTTATAGAACCACAGATGGCACCACCCACAAGGGGACCTCCTGCCTTGATCACTAATTGAGAAAATGCCTTACAGCTAGATCTCATGGAGGCATTTCCCCAACTGAAGCTCCTTTCTTTGTGATAACTCCAGCCTGGGGCAAGTTGACACAAAACTAGGCAGTACAATTGACACTTTGTCAACTTGACACAAAAACACATCACTAGTAAGCCTCAACCCTTAGTTTCTTATTCATCTCCAAGATCTAAACAACTTTAAAAGTCCCACAGTCTTTACATATTAAAAGTTCAATCCTTTTAAAATATCCAGTATCTTTTAAAATTCAAAGTACTTTGAAATTCAAAGTCTCTTATTTGTGGGCTTCACTAAAAAACTTCCTTCAAGAGGGAAAAATATCAGGGCACAGTCACAATCAGAAGCAAAATTTAAACTCCAACTGTCCAATGTTTGGCAACCAACTTATGATCTTCTGGGCTCCTCCAAGGGCTTGGGTCACTTCTCCAGCTCTATCCTTTGTAGCACACAGCTTTTCCTCTAGGCTCCAGATGCCTGTACTCCAATGCTGCTGCTGTTCTTGGTGGTCTTTCATGGTGGTCTGGCATCTCCAAAATGCTACTGTCTTCTGCTGTAACTAGGCTTCACCAATAGCCTCTAATAGGCTCTCTTCATGGTACTAAGCATCAAGTCCTTTGCATGACCTCTTCAGTCCTGGGCCATCAATTGCAACTGAGGCTACACCTTTACCAATGGCCTTCTATGACCTCTCACAGTGCAGTCTCAGCTGCTCTGCATAAACTCTTCATGCCTTCAAAACTAGTACCACCTGGGTGACTCTTTTTTTTTTTATCAATTAGTTTTTATTAGATATTTTCTTAATTCATATTTCAAATGTCATCCCGAAAGTTCTCCCCCTCCCCCCGCCCTGTTCCGCTGCCCACCCACTCCCACTTCCTGGCCCTGGTGTTCCCCTGCACTGGGGCACATAAAGATTACAACACCAAGGGGCCTCTACACCCAAGGATGGCCGACCTGGCCATCCTCTGCCACATGTAGAGCCAGAAACACATGTTCTGGGGTTCTGGTTAGTTGATATTGTTGTTGCTCTTCTAGGGTTGCAGACCCCTTCAGCTCCTAGGTTCTATCTCTAGCTTCTCCATTGTGGGGCCTGTGTTCCATCATATAGATGATTATGAGCGTTCACTTCTGTACGAGACAGCTATATCAGGTTCCCTTAAGTAGGCACTAGCTGTCCTATGCAATAGTGTCTGAGTTTACTGACTGATTATGGGATGAATCCCCCCTGGTAGGGTAGTCTCTGTATGGTCCATCCTTTTGTCTTAGCTTTAAACTTTGTCTCTGTAACTCCTTTCATGGGTATTTTGTTTCCTATTCAAAGGAGGAATGAAGTATCCACGCGCTGGTTTTCTTGATTTTCTTGTGTTTTGCAAATTGTATCTTGGGTATTCTAAGTTTCTGGGCTAATATCCATTTATCAGTGAGCACATATCCAATGACTTCTTTTGTGACTGGGTTACCTTACTAAGGATTATATCCTCCAGATACATCCATTTGCCCAAGAATTTCATGAATTCATTTTTTAATAGTGGAATAGTACTCCATTGTGTAAATGTACCACATTTTCTGTATCGATTCCTCTGTTGAGGGACATCTGGGTTCTTTCCAGCTTCTGGCTATTATAAATAAGGCTGCTATGAACATAGTGGAACATGTGTCCTTTTTACCAGTTGGAACATCTTCTGGGTATATGCCCAGGAGAGGTATTGGAGGATCTTTCGGTAGCACTATGTCCAATTTTCTGAGAAAACGCCAGAATGACTTCCAGAGTGGTTGTATAAGCTTGCAATCCCACCAGCAATGGAGGAGTGTTCCTCTTTCTCCACATCCTCGCCAGCATCTGCTGTCACCTGAATTTTTTATCTTAGCCATTCTGACTGGTGTGAGGTGGAATCTCAGTGTTGTTTTGATTTGCATTTCCCTGATGATTAAGGATGTTGAACATTTTTTCAGATGTTTCTCAGCTATTCACAATTCCTCAATTGAGAATTCTTTGTTTAGCTCTGTAGCCCTTTTTTTTTTCAACTTTTATTAGATATTTTCTTCATTTACATTTCAAGTGTTATCCAGAAAGTTTCCTATACCCTCCCCCCTCCCGGCCCTGCTCCCCTACCCACCCGCTCCCACATCTTGGCGTTCCCCTGTACTGGGGCATATAAAGTCTGCATGACCAAGGGGCCTCTCTTCCCACTGATGGCCAACTAGGCCATCCTCTTCTATATATGCAGCTAGAGACATGAGCTCAGGGGGTACTAGTTAGTTCATGGTTATTCTTCCACCTATAGGGTTGAAGACCCCTTCAGCTCCTTGGGTACTTTCTCTAGCTCCTTNGATTTCCAGAGTGGTTGAACCAGCTTGCATTCCCACCAACAATGGAGGAGTGTTCCCCTTTCTCCACATCCACGCCAGCATCTGTTGTCACCTGAATTTTTGATCTTAGCCATTCTTACTGGTGTGAGGTGGAATCTCAGGGTTGTTTTGATCTGCATTTTCCTGATGATTAAGGATGTTGAACATTTTTTCAAGTGCTTCTCAGCCATTCAGTATTCCTCAGTTGAGAATTCTCTGTTTAACTCTGTGCCCCACTTTTTATTGGGGATATTTGATTTTCTGGTGTCCACCTTCTTGAGTTCTTTATATGTATTGGATATCAGTCCCCTATCTGATTTAGGATTGGTAAAGATCCTTTCCCAATCCATTGGTGGACCTTTTGTCCTGTTGACAGTATCTTTTGACTTACAGAAGCTTTGCAACTTTATGAGGTCCCATTTGTCAATTCTTGATCTTACAGCACAAGCCTTTGCTGTTTTGTTCAGGAATTTTTCCCCAGTGCCCATATCATCGAGGGTTTTCCCCACTTTCTCCTCTATTAGTTTTAGTGTCTCTGGTTTTATGTGGAGGTCCTTCAACCACTTAGACTTGACCTTAGTGCAAGGAGATAAGAATGGATCAATTCCCAGTCTTCTACATGATATCTGCCAGTTGTGCCAGCACCATTTGTTGAAAAGGCTGTCTTTTTTCCACTGGATAGTTTTAGCTCCCTTGTCAAAGATCAGGTGACCATAGGTGTTTGGATTCATTTTTGGGTCTTCGATCCTATTCTATTGATCTACCTGTCTGTTGCTGTACCAGTACCATGCAGTTTTTGTTACCATTGCTCTGTAGTACAGCTCGAGGTCAGGTATGGTGATTCCACCAGAGGTTCTTTTATTGTTGAGAAGAGTTTTTGCTAGTCTAGGTTTTTTGTTATTCCAGATGAACTTGCTAATTGTCTTTTCTAGATCCTTGAAGAATTGAGTTGGAATTTTGATGGGGATTGCATTGAATCTGTAGATAGCTTTTGGCACGATAGCCATTTTTACTATATTGATTCTGCAGCAGGACTTGGTAAAGTGTAAGAGTCACCCAGGTGGAAAGGATTTTTACCAATCCTAAATCTGATGGGGGACTAATATCCAACATCTACAAAGAGCTAAAGAAGCTGGACTCCAGAAAAAGGAATAACCCCTTTAAAAAATGGAGTACAGAGCTGATTCTTCAGCTGTTCTCATCCCTTAGTTTCTTATTCATCCCCAAGATCTAAACAACTTTAAAATCCCACAGTCTATACATATTAAAAGTTCAATCCTTTTAAAATATTCAGTACCTTTTAAAATTCAAAGTACTTTAATATTCAAAGTCTCTTAATAGTGGGCTTCACTAAAAAACTTCCTTCAAGAGGAAGGAAACACTTAAACACTTCCCAAGATCCTACACAACATCCCACAGAGCTCTTAACACTGAATGGATCTTCTAGCTCAAAGTTCCAAAGTCCTTCCACAGTCCTCCTCAAAACATGATCAGGTTGTCACAGGAATACCCCATTATGCTGGTACCAATTTGTCTTAGTCAGGCTTTCTATTGCTGGACAAAATGTCATGACCAAGAAGCAAGTTGGGGAGGAAAGGGTTTATTCAGCTTACACTTCCACATTGCTGTTCATCACCAAAGGAAATCAGAACTGGAACTCAAGCAAACCAGTAAGGAGCATCCCTCCATGGCCTCTGCATCAGCTCATGCTTCCTGACCTGCTTGAGTTCCAGTCCTGACTCCCTTCAGTGATGACCAGCAATGTGGAAAATGTAAGCTGAATAAACCCTTTCCTCCCCAACTTGCTTCTTGGTCATGATATTTTGTCCAGGAATAGAAACCCTGACTAAGACACCGACCAACCCAATGTATGTTAATTTGTTTGATCTAGCAAAAGTCAAAGTCAGTGAGAAACAGAAAATTCTTTTCCTCTAATCATAAGATGGTTCTTGGTTTTATTCACTGTAGTATTTCCAGTGCATAGTGTAGTTTCTAGTATAGAAATTACTTTCAAAAACAGCTATTCAATTGCATCAAAGGCCTTATGTTTTAGCGTGTTAGGATCCAATTAATTACACTGGAAACCTGGCACAATAAGTAAATCAAGTCCTATAGTACACATCAAAATGAAAAATGAAATAAAAAAAGATGAGAACATTGTAAAGGTTTTAGGATAAGGGAGGAGTGTTGTAAAATTTTACCTTCTGTACATTACATGGTCATTTCAATAATGAACCCATAGCACAGGAAGATACAAAGATAGGAAAGAGATTAGTTGGTAAACATAAGAAATCCCTCAGAAGTAAGTAATTTATATAAATGAATAAAATAATAAAGACAAAACAGGAAAGAAACTACTTTAGAAGGCATACTGAAATGACATATTCACCAGATTTTAATAAGTCAGTGTCACAACCCCATACTAAGAACAACAGTATCAACCAACCAGATCCACCCCCAGAACTCCCAGTGAGTAAATGACCAACCAAAGAGTACACATGGAGAGGCCCATGGCTCCAGCAGCATATGTGGCAGAGGATGGCCTTGTCATGCATCAATGGGAGGGAAGGCCTGACCTGCGCCGACCCCGACCAGCAGGAATAACACACAGGACAACCAGGTTCCTTCTCAAGAAGGTTTACTCAGGATACTTGATGCATGCAGTTACAGCTTAATGGTGAATGGCACCAAACCCCACTGAGAGCAGCCAGTTAAACCCTATCCTAGCCAACTACAGAATGCCACGTGGCTCTTGCTCATACATCAGGCGAGATCTGGCTTAAGATCAGGCCACTGCTGACACAGCTAGATGCCAAATAAGGAGTTGTTTATGCCACCAAGGCTAAGGCACTCGGCACCATCTTTAAGACGAGGCAGCAAGGCTCTCCACAAAGGCCCTTGGTCCTGTGAAGACTGGATGACCTAGTGTTGGGGAATGCCAGAACAGGGAACTGAGAGTGGGGGAACAGCCTCATAGAAGCAGGGGGAGGGGAGATGAGATAGGGGGTTTTGGGTGAATAAGGAAAGTGGATAACATTTGAAATGTAAATGAAGAAAATATCCAACAAATTTACAGTTAAAAAGAAAAGAACGTGGGGCGTGGTGGCACACGCCTTTAATCCCAGCACTTGGGAGGCAGAGTCAGGCGGATTTCTGAGTTCAAGGCCAACCTAGTCTACAAAGTGAGTTCCAGGACAGCCAGGGCTATACAGAGAAACCCTGTCTCTCGGAAGCCAAAAAAAAAAAAAAAAAAAAAAAGTCCTAAAAAGAAAAAAACAAGGACATCCTGAGTTTTGCAGACAAATGAATGGATGTAGAAAATATCATCTTGAGTGAGATAACCCAGTCAAAAAGAAATACACAAGGTATGCACTCACTGATAAGTGGATATTAGGGAAAAAGTACAAAATACCCAGGATACAGTTCTGAGAACTCAAGAACAAGCTGAAGGGCCCAAGTGAAGATGCCTCAGTCCCACTTGGGAGGGAGAAGGAAGCAATCACAGGTTGGGGCAAGGGGAGGGAGGAACCAGGGTGGGAGAGGGGACAGGGATGGGAAAAAGGGAACATGGTCATGTATTATGGGGGAACAAGACTGAAGTCCTAAGGGCCAGAATAAATAACGGAAACAGGAAACCTCTTGGGGGGTGGGGGTGGGGCTCCTGAATGCCCCAGAGACCTGGGAAGTGAGAGATTCTTATGACTCAAAGTGAGGGAGCTTAGATGAAATACCCAACAATAGAGAGAGGGAACCTCCAGCAAGATGACAGGGCATCAAATGAGGGAGGAGGTTGCCATCCCACAGCCACTTTTCTGACTCACAATTGTTCTTAGCTGAAAGAATTACAGGGAATAAAAATGGAGAGGAGCCTGAGGAAAAGAAAGTCTAGCAACAGGTCCAAAGTGGGATCCAGCTCAAGTGGAGGCCCCAAGGCCTGACACTATTACTGAGGCTTTGGAGTGTTCACAAAAAGGGATCTATCATGACTAACCTCCAAAAGACCCAACAAGCAGCTGAAAGAGTGTGATGCAGATATTTGCACCCAACCAATGGACAGAGAAGCTACTGACCCATGTGGTTGAATTAGGGAAAGGTGCAAGAAGCTGAGGAGAGGGTAACCCTGTAGGAGGACCAGCAGTCTCAATTAACCTGGATCTCCGAGATCTCTCAGACACTGTACCTCCAACTAGGCAGCATACACCAGCTGATATGAGGCCCTCAACACATACATAGCAGAAGACTGCTGGGACTGGGTTCAGTGAGAGAAGACATACCTAACCTTCAAGAGACTGGAGTCCCCATGGAGTTTAGAGGTCTGGTGGGATGGGGGTGGTGGATGGGGACATCCTTGTGGAAACAGGGGGAGGGGGCAGGGAGGAGGTATAGGATGTTGAAAAGTCAGAGGATGAACTGGGAGGGGAATAAAATCTGCAGTGTAAAATAAATAAATAAATAAATAGATAAATAGATAAATAGATAAATAAATAAATGGAATATATAAGGTAAAGAAAGAAAATGGTTAGTATAAATTAAAAATAGTTTTCCTTGAATTTATGTTCTGTTTAATAAAACTTAAATGGAACAAGCTAAAAAGAATGTGTGCATGTGGCCTCTGCATCAGCTCATGCTTCCTGACCTGCTTGAGTTCCAGTCCTGACTTCCTTCACAGAATATTGAGCAAATTATGAACAAAATATATCACAAAATAAATAAAGTGATAAATAATTCTAATAGCTTAAAATGTTCCAGTTGAAGAGTTAGAGAAAGGACCCAAGGAGCTGAGAGGGTGTGCAATCCCATAGGAAGAAGAACAATATCAACCAACCAGACCCTCAGAGCTCCCTGGGACTAAACCACCAACCAAAGAGTACACATGGAGGGACCCATGGCTCCAGCTCCATATGTAGCAAAGGATGGCCTTTGGACATCAATGGGAGAAGAGACCCTTGGTCTTGTGAAGGCTTTATTGCCCAGTGTCAGGGACCAGGAAGCAGGAGTGAGTGGATGGGTTGGGGAACACTGTCATAGAAGCAGGGGAGGGGGGGATAAGATAGAGGATTTGTGGAGGGGTAACCGGAAAAGGGGATAACATTTGTAATGTATATAAAATAACCAATAAAAAGTAAAAAAAAAAAAATACAGGAAGCAGGTACATTGTGTACACACACACACACAAACACACACACAAAGTCAGTTTTTCTGATTTTGTTTTACCAGTTTTGAAGCTTGCTTTAACTTCCTAAGAGTCAAGGAACTAAGGTTATAAAATGCTGATTCATGCATGAGATGAACTAACAGAAAGTGATAGCAGTTTTAGTTTTAGAATTTTTCCTAGCAAGAGCTGAGCTGTCTGGAGATCTCTGGAGAGCAAACAAAATTTTTCAAGATATTTTTTCTAACAGGATTTCTGATTTTGATCAGAAAATCAATGGAGATTGAATACAGCTCCTTTAGAAATTTTCATAGCTCTTTTAGAAATTTTTTCCTAATAGGATTTGTGACTTGGTCAGAAGATTCAAGAATTTTTTTCTATCAGCTTTTCTTTGGTTAGAAAACCCAGAAACTATCCAGAGAGCATTAAGAATTTTTTACTAGCAGAGAATGCTGGCTCAAGCAGAGAGACCTGTCTCAAGCAGAAAGCAGGTTGTCTCAACCAGAGAGTTTATTTTAGAATAAGAAGAAAACGCTGTCTAAAGCAGAGCAGAGCACAGAGAGACAGCAGTCTGAAAAGCTCTCTCAAGCATACTGCAGAGAGCTGTCTAGAGAGGAGAAAATAAGCCACCAGTTTGAACCTACAATTTGACTTCCAGTCATTTGTTTTTGCTTCTCCCAGACACCCCCTTCTCTTAGAACCCCTCTCCAAGCTGAGTTTGGTCCTTGGCAGCTGGATTCTGTTCCCTGCCTATGGACCCTGTTCCTCTAATTGGGCTATCTTATCTGAACTCAGTGGTAGATGTGCCTAACCCTGCAGAGACTTTATGTGCCAGGATAGGGGAATACCGAGGTGGGGGGGGGGGGCAACACTCTCAGAGAAATGGATGGGTGAATGAGGGAGGGGTTGTGTGAGAGGGGGGTTGGAGATGACTGTGATCAAGATGTAAAGGGAATTAAAAACATTAAATGAATGAAGGTAAAAAAAAAGAACCCTTGTGCTCAAAATGTATGGCTGAATCCATTAACTCCAAGACTAACTCTGTTACCAAGTGAATGCACTATTCTTCAAGTACCAAGTTCTTTGCTTTCAACTTTTAGAGCTTAACTATGTATGTAAACTGCTGATCTTTCATCCTACATTACTGCATTTTTCTCATGTTTCTGATGGTGGTTTTTATTAAAATATCTCCAGAGATCTCCAGACAGCTCAGCTCTTGCTAGAAAAAAATTCTAAAACTAGAACCGCTATCACTTTCTGCTAGTTCACCTCATGCAACCAAGTTTTTATTTAAAAATGAATTCAGCTATTTATTCCAGGTTCCCTCTTGACCATCCTATGAATCAGCATTTTATAACCTTAGCCCCTTGACTCTTAGGAAGTTACAGTGAGCATAAGCACAGACAATAAAATACCCAGCTGAGACCCTGCACTGGAATTACCATTCCAGCCATGACTGGACCTAAATTTGCTCCATCCCAAAATAACCTTGAACCCAGCACTCAGTCTGCATTTGTATCTGCCTATCTTTGTATCTTTCTGACTAGCTGGCTCATAGTATAACTGCTTTTGTTCTTTTAGAACTAAAAATCCTTATACAATTCATATTGCATCTTTATAATTTTGTATAGATGAGAAATTACATATTTTTGAATTCACCTTTTTAGAGTTATTTTCCACAGACTTAGGGGTGTCTTGAAGGTCTCAGCATTTACAATTTTGCTGAGACATTAACCAAACCTTCCCCTCCCAAACTCATGCTGTCTTAATTATCATGGAGTCATTAAGGTTAACAAGGAGGACATTCCTAGGAGGAAAGTAAAATATGTACATTATTATTCAAACAAGCCTTATGCTCACAGCAGTCATCAACACTTTATGATTGATTGACTGAGGAAGGGAAAATAAAATCTGGTTTTCTAATGGTTATGCACATTATAAAGACACCATCCAGAAATGGACAGCTATTGCATTCCAATAAGTTTACCCACATGTGAATGAAAATCTTCAGAGTGGGCAGAACATAAGGAAGTATATATGGTCATTATGTTTGGAACATTATATTGAGAAGGATAAATGGGTCAGATGTGAGAGTGGTCACCAATTCATGGGTTAAATGATTTGGGAATTAGAAAGAGCATTATTGAAAAATTGCTGAGAAAGATAGCTTGGAAAGAAATATGTGAATAGACTTCTCCAAATGGGGGAAGGATATGAAGATGCATGTGTCCCATGCAAACCCTTATCAAAAGGTGACTTTAACAGAGGAGCTAAATAGTCAAGAAAATAGGATAACCCATTCTCTGAACAGTCTTTTTCCTCTGACATGCCTGTCATTGCCCAATGGAACAATGAACAAAATGGCCTTGTTGGTAGAGATGAAGATTATGCAGGGGCATCACAACATGGACTTCCACTTACTAAAGCTGACCAGGTTACTACTGCTCCTAAGTTCCAAATCTGCCAATAGCAGAGACCAACACTGAGAATTTGTCACCATTTCCAATCATAAACAGCCAGTGGCTTGGTGGTAGGTAGACTACACTGGACTACTTCCTTCATGACAATTGTAATTCTTTGCCCCTACTTTAGCAGATATTTACTCTTGTTATACATTTGTCTTTCCTGTGCACAATTCTTCTCCGCAAATTATCATCCTTAAACATCCAGGACACTATATTCACTGTGATGTTATTCCACAAATTATTGTTTCTCATATCATAAGGAACTCGTATCACAGCCAGAGAACAGAATCAATAGGCTCAAAATCTGGAACCCACTGGTTCTTACCATATACCCCACCATACTGAAACCTCTGCCCTTATAGATCAATGGAATGGCCTTTGAAGACAGAGTAAAGTATTAGTTTTGTGGCAGTGTCCTGGCGGTGTTTGGCCAAGTCCTCAATAATGTAGTACTTTGAATGAGCATCCACTATATGATATTCTCTCACTCATAGACAGGATCCATGGTTCCATGAATCAAGAGGTAAAAAAGAGAATGATTTTACTCATTACCTCACCCTTAGTGATCACTAGGAAAGAATGTCTTAGTGTTCTCAAAACCTTAAAATCTACTGGCCTAGAATTTTGGTTCCAGTGTGTGGAAGTCTCCAGCCAGGAAACACAACAAACATTCCAGTGAACTTGAAGTTCAGACTACTTCCTGGACACTTGGGTCTTTTGATGCTCTTAGGCCAACAGGCTAACAAAAGAATAACAATGATTAGAAAGGGTGATCAATTCAGACTTCCAATAGGAAATTGGATTAACTTTCTACAGTGGAGGAAAAAAGATTATATTTGCAATGCAGGTGATTCTTTAGGTTGTCCTTGGGTGTTACCATGTCTTGGGATTAAAGTCAGTGGGAAACTACATAAATCCAATCCAAGTAGGATGTCAAAGGACCCAAACCCTTTAAAAATAAAAGTGTGGGTAACTCCTCCAGGAACAGAATAAAGGAAGGCTTCACAAGCTGCTTTAGAATGTGGAGGATATAGAGAATTGTAAGTAGACGAACATAGTTACAAATATCAGCTAAGGCTATGTGACCAGTCACAGATATGAAGATTATAATTAATATAATTGTTTTTGTCATATTTTGTTAAGAATGTGTTTTGATACTCTGATTTCTCTTCAGATCCTATGAATCTTTTGCCTTTTACTAAAAAATGTCTTTTTGCACCTTCTGGTATCCATCTGGGGCCTGAAATTGACCTGTGGCACAACTCCCCAAATCTAAATCCCACCCATAGAGAGCTAGTCTCCCAGGAGTGCTCTCACTCCTAGGTTCACAGGTGAGATCAACACCTTTGCTCAAATAACTGGCCAAAGAGGGACCTACCTGGAGACCACAGGTCTTAGGAACCTTCAAGCAACTAGGGACAGGATTCTTCCAATCTCCCTCTGTGCCCAGGAGTTAAGCCTATGGCACAGCTCTCCATACCCAAATACTACCCAGAGAGAGCTGGTCTTCCAGGAATGCTGATACACCTAAAATCACAGGCTCACAGGAGAGACACGCTCCAGTCAGAGTCAGCAAGACCAACTAACACCAGAGATAACCAAATGGTGAGAGGCAAGCACAAGAACCTAAGCTACAGAAACCATCATGATCAAGTAGGCTTCATCCCAGGGATGCAGGGACAGTTCAATATACTGAAATTCATCAATGCAATCCACTATATAAACAAACTCAAAAACAAACAAGAACCTCACATGATCAACTCATTATATGCTGAGAAAACATTTGACAAAATTCAACACCCCTTTGTGGTAAAAACCTTGGAAAGATCAGGAATTCAAGGCCCTTACCTAAGCATAGTAAAAGCCATATACAACAAACCAGTAGCCAACATCAAAGTAAATGGAGAGAAACTTGAAGCAATCCCACTAAAATCAGGGATGAGACAATGCTGTTCACTCTCTCCCAACCTGTTCAATATAGTACTTGAAGTCCTATCCAGTGCAATTAGACAAAAAAAGGAACTCAAACAAATTGGAAAGGAAGAAGTAAAAATATCACTATTTGCAGGTGTTATAATCCCATACTTAAGTGACCCCCAAAATTCCACCAGAGAACTCCTAAAGCTGATAAACAACTTCAACAAAGTGGCTAAATATAAAGTTAACTAAACAAGTCAGTAGCCTTCCTCTACTCAAAGGATAAATAGGCTGAGAACACAGCTATGCCACTCCTGGGCATATACCCAAAATGCGCTCCAGCATACTTCAAGGACACATGAATTGTGCTCCAACATACTTCAAGGACACATGCTCTACTATGTTAATAGTAGCCTTATTTATAATAGCCAGAAGCTGGAAAGAACCCAGATGTCCCTCAACAGAGGAATGGATTTTGAAAATGTCATACATTTACACAATGAAGTCCTACTCAAACTATTAAAATCTGATTTCATGAAATTCTTAGGCAAATGGAAGGAATTAGAAAATATCACACTGAGTGAGGTAAACCAATAACAAAAAAAAAAACATACATGGTATGCACTCACTGATAAGTGGATATTAGCCCAAAAGCTTAAAATACCCAAGATATAATTTGCAGACCACATGAAGTTCAAGAAGAAGGAAGACCAAAGTGTGCATGCTTCTGTCCTTAGAAAGGGAACAAAATACTCAAGGGAGGAAATATGGAGAAAAATTGTGGGGCAGAGACGGAAGGAAAGGCCATCCAGAGACTGCCCTACTTAAGGATCCATCCCATTCACAGACACCACATCCAGACACTACACAGGGTGCCAAGAAGTGCTTGCTGATAGGAGGCTGATAAAGCTGTCTCCTGAAAGGCTCTGCAAGATCCTGACAAATACAGAGGCAGATGCTTGCAGTCAACCATTGAATTGAGCACAGGGTCCCCAATGGGGAAGTTAGAGAAGGGAGTGAAGGAGCTAGCTAATGGGATTTGCAACCCCATAGGAAGAACCATAATATCAAGCAACCAGACCTCCCAGAGCTCCCAGGGATTAAACCACCAACCGAAGAGAGACAATGGAGCAACTCTTGGCTTCAGGTGCATATGTAACAGAGGATGGCCTTGTCAGACATCAGTGGGATGCGAGTCCCTTGGTCCTGTGAAAGCTAGATCACCCAGTGTAGGGGAATGCCAGGGCATGGAAGTGGGAGTGGGTGGGTGCCGCAGCCCCAATCTCCGACCAGCAGAGAGAGGGAATAAAGGACACTGACTCCAAGAACAGGTTCAGAGCAGCTGTGGCAGCTTCTCTTTATTAGGAGGTTTCTCGAAGCTTCCTCAGCTTCAGTCAGTCATCAATCCTCAATCCTCAATCATATATCATCCTCTGGGACTGTCCACACTTATCCTCTTCCATTCACTCACGTCACCTCACACCACCCAATCATAGACGCACACATCCAAGGCAGTGTGCAGGATTGGCTGATAGATTAGTATCGCTAGATGTTGCACTAACCTCTCCAACTAGTTACACGTGCTGCTTTTACTGTGCATGATTGAGACTGAGGTAAACAAGCAAGGTCACAGTGCTTTAGCATAGAGCCAGGGCGCCCGCCATCTTTGGCCCATGTGGCCGCACCTGCTACCCACAGGTGGGTTGGTGAGCAGAGGGAGGGGAGACAGAATAAGGTGTTTGCAGATAGGAAACCAGGAAAGGGGATGACATTTGAAATGTAAATAAATAAAACATCCAATAAAAATGAAAAAAAAATGTGTTTTTGCAGATATTTCTGTTTTCTTTCTTTGAATTCTGTATCATATAATATCAGCTCAATTGAGATAATCTCAGAGGTTACCACATTTAAATTTTGAGATACTATAAAGTATCCCTCAAGGGAGATTACCAACTATTCTAAAATATGCAATATGTTTAGAGTTATAAATAAGACAGATATATCATGTTAGAAATAATTATGACCTTATTATTATTTTCATTTAAAAATTAAGCATGATATAAAGAAATGATTTTTTTTATCAATTTGACAATAGATGGAGTTGTAATGGCTATTCTTGGCTTTCAACTTGACTACATGTGGAATTAATTAAAAACTCAAGCATCTAGGCATGCCAGTGAGGTACTTTAAGTTAATTGGAATATGTGAGGCCAGAAAGCCCATCTTAAATCCAGATCATCTGGGCCACATCTCCCAGTGGCAGGCTGTGTAAAGGACAAGGAAGAAAGAAGCTTTTGCTGTTTGCCTTCTTGTCATTTTCCTTGCTGGCTAGTTCATTCTTTCACTGGCACTAGAACTTACATCATCTAGATTCCAGAATACAAGACATCCAGCCTCACGAGACTAAACAACTACTGAATTCTTGTACTTTCCATTAGAAGACACATAGAGGGCAAAAATGTCCTTTTGCACACAGTTAAGCACTAGAGAATCTAGGAAATTCAAACACAGGGCTTATCTTTTCAAAGGAATGCAATGCTTGCTGCTTTCAACCTGGTAATCTTTTGCTCTTTGATCACCCATATGGATTCTGCCCATATCTCCCAGATCTTGTTTATACTTCTTCCAGATGCTTTCCCCCTAAAGCTTAAGCATTGCTTTTAGGTCCCTAAGAACCATCCTCTTGGAAAATATCACTTGTGCTTTACAACAGGCTAAATGACTTCTATGTTGTTTTAGGGCCAGACATCTATGGGCATTATGCTTATCTTGGTCACTAGCTCTAAACCCTAAATCTTTAGCACTATCTCTGACTCAATAATACATATGTTTTGTGAAAGAAACCAGATGTACATTGTAACGAATCTTAATATAAACATGTCTTAAAATTTGATGTGCACTTGTACCTAAAATAATTGTTACCAGAATTTTTTTTAAATTGTAATGTATTTAAATATGATTAAAGTTAAATGATCTGGGTCAGACTTTAGAAGACTTGGCCTAGCACTGGTTAGCAAAACTCATCCCAGTTTAATCCATACCTTATTCTGATTGTTTTCCTCTGCTTGTTCTAAAGCCCACATGGACCCTCCCACAGAGACAGCCACTGTTGGAATTATCTAACTTGTAACCAACTACAAAATAAACTATGACATGTAATATATATATATATTCATAGTATCAGTTCTGTTTGTTCTAGGAACTCTAATACATTGTTATAGCTCCTGGAGACTTTTAATAAGATGAATGTGTTTGAATAAAAAGGATTAGGTTTGATAATTCTGCCTCAGAGATCCTGTGGAAAATGTAGATGCATATACACAACTATGAAGCCTTATGGAATGTACTAGAAGCTGAAGAAAGTGTTACACCTGGTGATTACTATCAGAAATTCTGTATCATTTTGATGCCTTCAGAGCACAGTTCTATACTCCTGATATAATAGTGTTTGAGAAAATTATCAATAGATTTCCTGTTAAAGAGGTTCATCAGATTTCTTTCTCTTTTACCTAAGGCCAGCCCTGCATATTTCTGCCAAATTTACTTATTTAGTCCTATAATTCATAGCTTAGCACAGCAAAGAAAAATCTCCTGTTTTCCAGCAGACATCTGTCTCATAATGATCACTGTCGTTGCAACTCTATGTGCACAGGACTGTGCCTTGTTACTTAAGTGATTTCTCTTGATCACTGGTATACTGAGTCCATGCATTGCTCAAGGAAGTGATATATTCCTGTGGACACTAACTATATAAAACACAAGGCAATGTAAAAAAGTATGGACTTTGTTTCCCTTGAATGTTTTATTAAAATCAATGAAAAATGTGATCCAGAAATCAATATTTCCTACTAAGAAATCAGGAGATGCTGATGGATAATAAAACTAAAGCTGATTTAAACTTTGTTTTTTTCATATTTTCTGCAATCTCAGATTTTTTCAGTAGATGGTGGTGTATCACCACTTTTTTTCCTCACTTCCAAAATCATATGAATACTGCTATCAGAATCTTACTAGATGGCAGCATCTCCATATGCATCTCACCATTTCAGAAATGTACATCTTTCTTGTCTCATATAATCCTACATTCTCCAGAAAGACAGCCAGACACACTGACAAGAAAAACAAGACAGTTATTCAGACTGACAGACAGAAAGACAGAAAGACACACACACACACAGACACACATACAAACACACACACACACACACAGAGAGAGAGAGAGAGAGAGAGAGAGAGAGAGAGAGAGAGAGAGAGAGAGAATGAGAACATAGGCCAAGTTTAAGCACTGTATGACCAAGGATGGCAAATATTTTCTGGAAACATCATATAGTCAATATTTGGGGTTTTAAACAACTATACAGTTTCTTTAGTAGCTATACTATTTATTGAATTTAGCATAAGGCAGGTATAGAAAAGTATTAGTGGAGGAACTTAGGTCTCTTCTGGCAAAAAGGGTAGGGAATATGATAAAATTTAAATGCCAAGTAATGCTGAACCTAATACAGGAGGTGGAAGGGACTAGTCTAGAATCAGGCTCAGACTTGCCTCACTGGATGCTGCATGCTTTTTATGCTGTGATCATTTCCTCCTTGAGTTCATATGTATGATGCTCAGGGTAAGCTAGGTTCCTATAAATGTAAGTAGTGATAGTAACAAAATTTTGATTTTCAGGAATTACTGTGCTTCATAACCAATATGGTAACATTTATGTTCATAGATAATTTCTTGGAAAATTAAAAATTGTAGACAGTATGGTCGTTTTTCATGTGACTTAACTACATGACAGTACACAAGAAATCAAACATGAAAGTCTATATTATTTTAGACACAGTTTATAGCTATAGCTAATATTTAAATCAGTAGAACCCATAGTGAGTATTACCTTGATCATATTGGTGGTCCTTATTCACCCAGATAAAAAGCCTTAGGCAAAAAATTGAAATTTCAACATAGAAAAGGAAAGTCTGCCTCAAAATGGTAATAACTCTTTTTTAGAGGTCTGATTTTGCCGGTCTGTCCTACAAATCGCTTACTTGCTAACTCCCACAACACATTTGCAAATCTCTTAAAATAAATCTCTGATGGTTCTGCTTCTCTGGAGAGTCCTATATGAGACATGTGTACAAATTTAACATATATGAAAGAGGCTAGGTATGTCTTTATTTGTACATGTAACAATAGTTTCTTCAACTCTTCCATCTAGGGGCAAACAAATCATAGCCATAGTCATGTAACAGGAGTTTTCTTTGTCTTCACAGTTTATAAAAGTGTTTCTCAGCAAGAAACAATTTTATCCATCCAAGGAATATTTGGAAACATCTGTAGATATTTTGTTGTTACAACTGATGGATTCAATAAAGTTTTCCTAAGTATAAATCATAAATGCAATTATATTTTGTATGTAATATATTAAATTGTGACTAAATATGTTGAATTGCATGAGATATCCCCATATGACAACGACTTATTCATTTAAAATGATCATAACACTAACATCAAAAGTTATCTTTGATTAAAATAAACTATACTCTTTTCAAAATATCCTTAAATAGCTGTTAGTGTTTCAAAGCAGAGGGCACCTATCCGTAATACCTTTGAAACGAAACAACCTCAATATCAATAGATAGATAATGAAAATGTGATACATACAAACTATGGAACACTATTCAGTTTTGATGAAAGTGAGATCATGTAATTTCCAGGTAAATGGGTAGAGATAGGGGAAAAAGCCATATTGAGTAAGGTAACCCACACCCAGAAAACAAATGTCTCATGTTCTCTCTCATCTGCAGGTCCTATCTCTCAATCTTTAGATGGGAGTATACACCATGAAGTAACCTGAGAAACTAGGAAACTATAAAAGGACTTCTTAAAGGTTGTCTTGAGAGGGAAATAGCAAGAAAGAGGTGATATCAAGGGGTAAAGGAAAAAGGGTAAAGGTAAAGATACAACTAGGCAAGGAGTAGGGATATTAACATAGAGAAGGAGAGAGGAGGGACAAATAACAAGGTTATTTGATGAAGCCTGAAGGAGTTAGTATTTAACTATAATTATGCTACACACACACACACACACACACACACACACACACACACACACACACACACACTCATACATATATATCATAAAATAAAATATATACATCATATATGTATATTTATATTTATAAACACACACAACTTCAACCAACTTATGTTACTTGGGCTGACCATGCACAGCATGAGAACCATAAAATAACCAAAAATGCCCATAAACTAAAAACACTCATTATCATACAGAAGACACCTTCTTTTACTCTACATGACTCTCAGAACAATATAGACTATTGCTGTTGCTCTTACATGTCTCTCAGAGGTTGGAGATAAGTCTTTACTGATGAAAACACTGCAGACACTAAGACACTGAATACACTAAAGACACAGATCTCATAATATTCAAGTTGAATCTAATCCAAAAGGATCTTTACTGTAGTAGAGTTTGCATGGTACCAGAAAATACCATGAAACTTCCATGAGATGTAATTAATTAATAGTCCTACCCAATTGTGATACCTATAGTCCACAACAATAACCATCATAGCAAGATATCTGTAAAGGTGTAACAGGGGAATTAACATTCTGGTGCTAACAAAAACTCTCTAAATGTAGTTAAGGTCCATTCCAAAGAAGGTAAATTATGCCCTGGTACTAGAAACATAGTCAAATATCCAGAGTTAGTGATGTTATATTGGCAGAGAATGCACTACTCTCATTTTATTGCTGAGGGTAAGTCTATAACTACATTAAAAATCTTATCTTTATGCTTACAGATAACTGTAACTACCATCTCTTATCAGCGCTTTTCTTTAAAGCAAATGGAGATTATCACACACACACACACACACACACACACACACACAACTGTATGCAATGAAGTAATCAGTGGATTATGTAGACCTCCATCATAAAGGACATATTTGTAGCACAACTTTGTCATCTGTGTCTCAGGTAATATTTTGGAAGAGTCTTTGGAAAGATTACAAGAGCCAGAGTGCTAATAATTCTTAACTGTGACCCTCTCTCTTAGAAATTGATGCATAAACAAGACCTAAACAATCATAGTATCAATAAACATAGTAATGTGGAAGGGAAATATTATGAGATTCTTTCTCTAAACAGAGAACAAAGGGAGAAATAATGACTGTTAAGAGAGGGAGAGTTAGCTTTTCTCAGGTATGAGCATGTTTATTGGTTATTCTATACACAGTGGTTAGCCATGAAACCATATACATACAAAAGCAATTATGGACTCAGTAGGTTCTATTTATATGGTTGCACATACTACTATTACTACTAATAATAATAATCAAGAAAAATAAGTTATCAGTTTGAGAATGAGTGAGAGGGACATGGGTAGAGCTGGGTATAGGAAATGGAAAGGGGAAATTATGTCATTATATTTTGATAAAAATTGTGCTTTTATAATAATATAAAGAAAAGATCCATGATTTTCAACCATTACTCCTCTCAGACCAACACAGGTATTAGGGTTTGCTGAAGGTTGAAATACTGTTACAAATTCCTGTCAGTAGTACCTAACTTCTAAAATTTTAATGGTTGTGTTGTTTTGTTATCTTTCTAAATTAATGTGAGTGATGGAATCATTGTTGCCCTATCCAGATCCTTCTCATTCTATTATCAGCTATTTTTATCACAATCCTCTACTCCTAAAATACAGGAAACAATCTGGGTAACATTTGCATACTATATATACAGAATAATTTTTTTTTACTTCATCTCCTTTTATTTCCCACGAACAAGAATGAGTTTCTCAATTTTCTTTTACCATCAATTATCTCCCAAGAGCTGTAGTACAATATGACTTAATTCTTTCCTTTGGGTACAGCAAAGAAATGATTCACTAAGGGATAATATTTAATCTGAGACCTAAATGATGTGAAACATCTATAAAATTTCAAGTAGCTGAGCAGGTGGAACAAAGGAACAGAAAATAAAAGGCACAATGAATTGAACGTGGTGAAAAAGGGAGTGCATAGTGCAGGATGAAATCAGTCTGCCAAGCTCCAATGCCTGTAGCAGTCACTCCATCATGGATCCACTAAAATACACTGGCATACAGAGCTTAGGCAAATTCTTTACATCTCACAATATGGTTAAGAAGATATATTAAACAGGAATTGCACAAATACACCTGTAATTTTAAAGTCCACTAAATATTATTAGTTCAATCATTAGATGTCAAATTTTATGACTGAAGTATACACCGTGTCCTACTTAGTGAGAAGAGAGCCCCGCAATGGAGATGAAAGGAAGCATAGTCACTAAAGTTGAGAAAAGAACAACTATAATGCAAACCAAGTATGTTGCATTTTTCTAGTTTTAAAAAAATCATCTTTTTAAAAAAAAATCAACAATATGAACTAACCAGAACCCCCAGAACTCGTATCTCTAGCTCCATATGTAGCAGAAGATGGCCTACTCGGTCATCATTGGGAAGAGAGGCCCCTTGGTACTGCAATCTTTATATGCCCCAATACAGGGGAACGCCAGAGCCAAGAAGTGGGAGTGGGTGGACAGGGGAGCAGGGAGGGGGAGGGGGAAGGGGACTTTTGGAATAGCATTTGAAATGTAAATTAAGAAAATATCTAATAAAAAATTGGAAAAAATACTGTAAATCAGCAAACTGATGTGTTTTAAAGAAATGAACTTAAGATTACAAAGTAACAAGCATTTTGTTTTTACAAATCATTGTGGTTAGAAAAATCATTATGTCCACAAGGACTAACTCTGTGTTTCTTATGGTCATTGACTTCTCACTTGGAACTGCTGTGATATTGTAAGTTAGAAGTGAGAGCCTCACTTAGAGCATGTGAAGTGAAGCCAGTGTAAACGGACCTCTAATTACTGTTGGCACATTCTAATGTAGCTGAAGAGCTATTTTGGGCAGGCAGTGTTATCAGCTTTTTGAAAATTTCACTATCCTAGGTATTTGTATGTTTTCTGCAATTTTCTTTCAAGGTCTCTCTGTGAGGAGTGCCTATGAAGTCTTGCCCTGATGGGTTTCCAGAGTAGATCATGAAGGTTGTTTGCTGTGTGTTTTCCTCAGGACGCTATGAACCAAAGCACTGTTTGATAATATGTACCTGTGTGCATACATCAGTAAAATGGCAGGAACAAATAAAACAATTGACTGTATGGGTAAAGTGGAATTTAAATGTATCACATATAAAGAACTGAAGCAAATCCCTAACTTGGTCCAGTGCCAGAGTCTTCTTTTTAGAAAAGATGTTGTTGTGATAATGTTTAAAATATTTCTTACTCGATATTTTTAAACACTGCTATTTCTCAGTGTTAATATTGATGCTTCCAAATGTGAAAATGCATATAGTTATCACCACCACCAATAAGCTGTCTTGATGGTATTTAAAAAGTAAGATGAATGTTAATCTGGTGACAGACATATCTCATATTCTGAGAGAAGTTAGGAGATGCTTAAAAATACTAAATGCCTAAAGTAGATCTGAGCAATACTTCTTTGAAGACTAAAATTTGGATACTCTTAGGTACAAATCCACATCAAAAATGAAAAAAAAAATGCTATAGTCCCATATCTGACTGTTTCATAACTTTTGATGCCATTTGATTTTTAGAGACCAAACATATTTGGCATTGGAGAACTGAAAAACTTTAGGGTTCATCAAAAACAATTTTTTTTTGTCAGTAAAATTGAAATAACCAAACAAATGAGCTAACTTCTCTTTGTTTTCTCTCTCTGTCTCTGTTACTCTCTCTCTCTCTCTCTCTCTCTCTCTCTCTCTCTCTGTGTGTGTGTGTGTGTGTGTGTGTGTGTGTGTGTGTGTGTGTGTGTGTTGTGGAGTATGCTTTCTCCTGTTATTACTGGACGCACGTTGTCATGCTTGGCAACAAGAACCTTTACCTGATGGGCCTATAAATGCTTTTACTTAATTTTGAGTTAACCTGTAAAACATTGTGAATCACTATGCAGTTTTTGAATATTCACATTTTAATTTACTCATATATTCTCCATTGCCTTCCTGAATGATATTTTAAATTCAGTAGAAACATTGTATGTATAGGCAAATTAGATTACAGCAATAGTCTGAACACAAATATTGGTGAAATGATGAATCAAAATATTTTTTTCAGAAAATAAATTTTGGAAAATATGTGTGTAATTGTTTATACCAGAAATATTTTCTAACTACTTCCAAATATTACTCTAATATTATGCCATACAGTATAAAATAAACTATTTAGTATTTACGAAGAGTTTTTTGACAAAAAGTAATTAATATACCTCTTCATTGTTATGAAGTTTCTATTGAGTAATAATATTTTAAAGAGTATTCTAAATGTAAGTATCTTCTTTTTTCTTTGATGTCAATTATTAGAATTTAAATATATTTCAAAATCTGCCACTTAAAAACAAAGCCCCCTTTATAACTACTTTTGATTAGGCTTTTCTACTATTATAATAAGTTACTATTAGCAAATGAGTACTTATTTTTAAATTTTTTCAAGATCAATTCATAGTCTTTAATGTACTAAGAATGAAATACTTCCTACTGCCACCACCCACACTTTACTTGGCTTTTATTGTGGCTTGATAATTGAAAATAAAATTTGCTGTTATTCAAGAAGAATGAAGATGAAAGTGTGGACACTTCATCCCTTCTTAGAATTAGGAACAAAGCACACATTGGAGGAGTTACAGAGATCAACTCTGGAGCTGAAACAAAAGGATGGACCAACCAGTGACTGCTGCAGCCAGGGATCCATCCCATAATCAGCCACCTAATGCAGACACTATTGTATACGCCAGCAAGATATTGCTGAAAGGGCCCTGATATAGCTGTCTCCTGTGAGGCTATACCAGTGCCTGGCAAACACAGAAGTGGATGTTCACAGTCAGCTATTAGATTGAACACTGGGTTCCCAAGGGAAGAGCTAGAGAAAGTACCAAAAGAGCTGAAGGGGTCTCCAACCCTATATGTGGAAGACAATATGAACTAACTAGTACCCCCAGATCTCGTGTCTCTAGCTGAATATATAGGAGAAGATGGCCTAGTTGGCCATCATTGGGAAGAGAGGCCCCTTGGTCATGCAAACTTTATATGCCCCAGTACAGGGGAATGCCAGGGCCAAGATGTGGGAGTGGGTGGGTAGGGGAACAGGGCGGGGGATGGGGAAGGGTTTAGGGGACTTTCAGGATAACATTTGAAATGTAAATGAAGAAAATATCTAATAAAAATTGAAAAAAAAATGCTGTTATACAAAAAACAGACCAGGAATGGATACTCAGGAAGATGAGACTAGAGACTAAATTCATGGTGAACCTGGATAATATATAGGACCTTGTCTCTAGTGAAAATGGAGACCTGGGTGTATTTAGCTCAGTAGTAGAGAGCTTTCCTTGTGTACACAGTCCATGATTCAGTGTACAGTTATAAAATGAAATGAGGAAGAATAGAAAAGAGAGGGCCAAAACAAGGTGAGAAGAACTTAAATTGTGTTAAAAATGAAATTGATAATTTTATATTTTATTTTAGAATACCTTGACTTGTGAGCTTTTCAAAGAGGAAGTGTTTTAAATTTAATTTTCAATCTGTTGAATTATTCTCTTAATAAGATGGAAAAATTAAGTCTTTTATTTTTCCGCACATAAGTGTTATAAAGTATTCAGTAGTTTCCTAGATAACTTCTTAGTTATTTTGCAGTTTGAAACATATTTATTGATGGAACAGACTTTTAACAAAGATCAGAAATGATGCATCTAAATCAATAAGCACACAATTCATTATAAACAGTAGAATTGAGAATATACTCTAATGAAAAGAATTTTCTTTGAGTTTTCTAGATGCCCCAGGATCTAAAGACAAACAAGAAGTGAATAAATAAATCAATATAGAGTACATATCATCTCCAATTTATGAAATATAAAACATGACAATGAAGAATATTTCCGTAAATATTAACAATAGTAAGAATGTATTTTAAAATATACTCAAAATACCACAACCAGTAACTTTGTTGGTGCTTGTGATTAAGTGTCCTGGACAAGTTATAGCTCCAATCTCTTTTTTAACAGAAAAGTTCATTCCCAGCAGAGTCTCAATCAACTTTCTTGCCTTCTTCCAGGAATTTTAGGCATATGCAACCACTTAAGGCTTCATGTGATATTTTGTATTCAGATCAATAATTTGTCTTTTAAAAGGTAAGACTTTAGCTTTGTTATTTATTATTAGATAATTTCTTCATTTACATATCAAGTGTTGTTATCCCATAAGTCCCCTATACCCTCCCCCAGCCCAGCTCCCCTACCCACCCACTTATACTACTTGGCCCTGGCATTCCCCTGTACTGGGGCATATAAACATTGTTAGACCAAGAGCCTTTCTTCCCCAATAATGGCCAACTAGGCCATCTTCTAATACATATACAGCTAGAGACATGAGCTCTGGGGGTTCTGATTAGTTCATATTGTTGTTCCATCTATAGTGTTGCAGACCCCTACAGCTCTTGGGTACTCTCTCTAGCTCCTACATTGGGGACCCTGTGTTCTGCCCTATAGATGATTGTGAGCATCCACTTCTGTATTTGTCAGGGACTGTCAAAGCTTCACAGGAGACAGCTATATCAGGGTCCTTTCAGCAATATCCTGCTGGCTTATGCAGTAGTGTCTGCATTTGGTGGCTGATTATGTGATGGACCACCCGGGTGGGGCACTCTCTGGATGGTCCATCCTTTCATTTAAGCTCCAAACTTTGTCTCTGCACCTCCTTCCATGTATATTTTAATCCCTATTATAGGGAGGAATGCAGTATACATGCGTTGCTCTTTCTTGATTTTCTTGTGTTTTGAAAATTGTAATTGGGTTACCTCACTAAGGATTATATCCTCCAGATACATCCATTTGCCCAAGAATTTCATAAATTCAATTTTTAATAGCAGAATAGTACTCCATTGTGTAGATGTACCAGATTTTTTGTATCCATTCTCTGTTGAGGGACATCTGGGTTCTTTCCAGCTTCTGGCTATTATAAATAAGGCTGCTATGAACATAGTGGAACATGTGTCCTTTTTACCAGTTGGAACATCTTCTGGGTATATGCCCAGGAGAGGTATTGCTGGATCCTCTGGTAGTACTATGTCCAATTTTCTGAGATAACGCCGGACTGACTTCCAGAGTGGTTGTACAAGTTTGCATTCCCACCAGCAATGGAGGAATGTTCCTCTTTCTCCACATCCTCGCCAGCATCTGCTGTCCCCTGAATTTTTGATCTTAGCCATTCTGACTGGTGTGAGGTGGAATCTCAGTGTTGTTTTGATTTGCATTTCCCTGATGATTAAGGATGTTGAACATTTTTTCAGATGTTTCTCAGCCATTCGGAATTCCTTAGTTGAGAATTCTTTGTTTAGCTCTGTACCCCATTTTTAATGGGGTTATTCGTTTTTCTGGAGTCCAGTTTCTAAGATAATACATAAATTAAAAGAATATGTACAGTTCTATTTGTTTTGTTTTGACCTTCCTCTTCACTCTGTTAAGTACTGTAGTATAGATTTGTAGATTAGTTTTCAGATTCACTATATTCATTATCAAGGTTCATCAAAATAACTAGAAGTACCTGTGTAAAGCAAAACACAGATTGTTTTCTTTTTTTTTAATGAGAGTCTTTGGGAATAGTCTTGGATCAGCTTTATCAAAGAATATTAGTCATACTAAATATTCAAAGGCACTTAATATTCAAAGATAGTGAGGTGAAACTTGTGTGATAAGAGACACAAGTCACATGGGATCTGCACCAGAAAAAAATGCTTTATTTAGTCTTTTGTCAAACAGCATATTCAAAACAAAGCATTATTCTTCATAAGCAATAATTTCAAAATATTTTCTTCTTCTCTTCTAGATTTGAAAAATTTGCAATTCAAGGAAATTCTTATGAATGAACAAGACTTAATTTTCTGAGATGCATTGAAAATTCAAAGAATAGTACATACAATTAGAGATGAGGTGAAATATGAATATTAGTTAGAAAAATAAAAATGGAGTCTTAAAATCCATTGAACTCTGAACAAAAAATAATTGTTTTGAGATATTATGAAGAAAGTTACTTGAGACTATTTGGTTTTTGAAAGAGGAAAGAATCTAACCCTAAGAATAATTAAATGTGTATTGTCTATTCTAATTAAAACTCTCTCTGCTCTCTCTGCTTGCTCTATCTATCTATCTATCTATCTATCTATCTATCTATCTATCTATCTATCTATTTCTTCCTGTACATTCCACATTATATGTTGTGTTTTATGTGAGAATATTTCAGTTCTTTAATATAATTTGTTAAGTCCACCAACACTGGAATGGGTAACCATGACAATATTAGCCAAAGTGTTAAGATCTCAACAGGTTATGTAAGCGAGAGAGGCAGGTTACAATAGAATGCAATGGCTCTAACATAGCTATTGCATTTGACTTAACAAGTGAATTGATGATAAAGAAAGAAATTCTAATCCATGTGGAAAACTACTAGTCTTCCTGAATATTATATTACTTCAGGTCACAAGAGCCTTCTTACAGCTAGAAGATGCTCAAAAATTTATCAATAGCCAGAGGATTTCTTCAATGTGACTGAATAAAATAGATTCTCTAAAGAATGTATGAAAGGAACATTGAAGCAGAAAGTTTCCTTCTTCAAAAATGAATGACTATAGCCACAATGAACTTGTTTGTTACCTGACTGAAATTTCTAAAGAAGATTTTATCTACTGTCGATACCAATTTGAGGCTATTGCTAACTATTCTACTTTAAAGAAGACATGATTTCTATAGAACACAAAACCTCAAAATGTCAATGATGTTTTTCTTCCTCTAATATTATTATCCAGTCTTTTCTTACAGATTGAGAGTTTTTGTCAAGAGGAAAAATGTGTACACATTGAGTCATAGGGGAGGCTAACTTAGATAGGATTTCTCAAAGATGTCTCAGTAACTGTGTCCCAGTCAATTAGCCTTGGATGTGACCCTAGTGAATGAAAACGTCCATAAAGCTCTGAGAAATTTATTCGAAATTCAGATGACAAAGTAAAGGTTAAAGTTTCAATTTTTATTATTAATAAGGTTTTAAAACTTAAATTGCCTATAAGAAGAGGCACTTTATATAGAAGCCTATAAGCTAGTCAATATGAATTTTCTAAATTACTTTAGCCATTTTCATACTTTACATATTGTTTTCCTTAGGATTAAGAGTCTGTGGATACATAATACTTCAAATTATCTCCAAACTACTAGGTGATAAACTTTAGGAAAATGTGTACTATCTTATAATAATGAAATCCTCACTCTGTAGTTTTGTGAGAAAAATGGTATTTTATTAGGGTAAATTAAGACAAGAAAGAAGCAAATTGAAATGGGGAATAAATGTATTTTTAATTGTTGACAACCAATTTATTTTATCCTAAGTAAAATTTAAGAACAGTGAATACATTTTACTATTTTTAAAATATATACACTTATATAAACATAATCCTAATTAATACATTAACCTTTTAATTATTCCACAAAACTTCCACAAATATGCTTTTACTCATTCTTGGTACCCTTTTGCCGATACATTTTTTAAAGATTTGTGTTTGTTTTTGTTCTTTTTAATATATGTGTATATATGTTTCACCATATGGGGGTTATAAGTTCAAGAGTCCAAAGAGTCAATAGTAGGCATTAAGGTCACTCTCCATAGAGTTACAGGAGCTTGTAAGCCACTCTATGTGGGTGCTGCCAACTGAATTTAGCCATCTAAACTAGCAGCAAATTTACTTAACTACTGAGCAATCTCTTCAGCCCCTCAAATGCCATTCTTATGTTCTCTAACAAAATTTAACTTTGACTGTTATATCTGGAATCTTGAAAAGTGAAATTATCAAATGTATAAAATTTTGCCCCTATCTTCTTTTGGTCTGCATATTTTTTCTACATTCTTTAATAAGCACCATTGGGTCACTTTGTTTTATATGCATAGCTTACATAATTCTTAATTTGTCCTGTTAAGTCATGTAATAAATATATCTCAACTCTAAAAAGACCTGAAAATTTTTCCTAAAATTGATTGAAATTTATGCTCCTACCAGTATTGGAGAGTAAAACAATCATATACAACCTTATTTTCCTTTTACATTGATTCATTACTCAGACCTTCATAGTAATAAAATTAAAGGACAAAAGCTTGTCACCTCTGACTTTATTTTCTGTTTGTCTCTTTTACTTTGAGCCACCTGCATACTTCTGCACACTTGCATGTTAAGCACTCAAGGTGTATCTGTCTATCTAGCCTATCTCAACCTCCTTCATAATTAAAGGCATTACTATGCAGGTGTCTTAAACCTCAAGTCAACTTGAGGATCCAGAAGAACAAAAGTTAGAAAGACAGTCTGTGAGATGTACCAATTATCCATGAATATGACATACCACCCTGACACAGAAGTAATCATTGTCTGAGAACCAATTTGTCCTTTCAAGCAAGGAGGACCACTTTGCTTTGTCTTTAGTACAAGACCAGGAAAAATAGTTAACAAGACCATATCCAACTGCTTGATTATGCATACTTTCCCTCATTGCTCCAAGTACTCTTTATTTTAAATCTACAGCTGCTGTCAGACTTAGAGTCACTGGATCTTTTATATGCATGTTTTTCAAAGTCATCAATTTAAATAAAGATCTTTTTGAGTGTTATTCTTTGTTGTCAACTAGACTGCTATAGAATTAGGTAAATCAAAAACTGGCAGACACACCTGTGAGGAATTTTGTGTTATATGGAGGAAGATCCACTGCCAATCCTGATCTTGAGGCAAGAAGAAACAAAACTTGAATCTGGGCCATACCTTCTTCTGGAAGCTTATATAAGGACATGAAGGAGAGAAGCTTTTGTTCTTTGCCTGTGTGCTCTTGTTGACTAGCAACATTCATTTCTTCACTGGTATTAGAGCCTACATTGGGATTACAGAATCTACTGAAGACCAACTAAGACGTCCATTCTCATGAACTGAACAATTTCTGTTATTCTTGGATTAAATGAAGCACATTCTAATAAATCACCTTTATCTTTATATATGTATATAAATATTCATCTCATATAGTCTTTTTCTCTAAAGGACTCTGACTAACACAATCTTCTTCCTGCTTATAATCAGTACCTGTCTCTCTAATTGGCATATTGTGAATAGCAAAGGTGTAGTTTGTTGCAATTGCTGGACCTTCGGTTTTTGTTTTAAAACTCTCCACTTACAATAATGATGCCATTTATTTTATATATTTATAAATATTTAGTATATGATTGGCTTTATATTTCATATATTTTGGAAAATTGTAAATGATGTTCCATTTATTTTAATGTATATTCAACTGTTTTCTAATAATGCCTGCATTTTCATCTTTATAATAACAAATTTATATATCCTTTTTGAAATATTTACAGAGATTTTGATCACCATTGTATTTTTGTTTTGTTTTGTTTGCCACTTAATAATACGAATACTTTATATATCGTGCATGCAAATTACTGATTTTTTTCCAACTTATATTGGATATTTTGTTCATTTACATTTCAGGTGTTATCCAGAAAGTTCCCTATACCCTCCCCCCTCCCGGCCCTGCTCTCCTACCCACCCGCTCCCACATCTTGGCCCTGGCGTTCCCCTGTATTGGGGCATATAAAGACTGCATGACCAAGGGGCCTCTCTTCCCAATGATGGCCAACTAGGCCATCCTCTTCTATATATGCAGCTAGAGACATGAGCTCAGGGGGAACTAGTTAGTTCATGGTTATTCTTCCACCTATAGGGTTGAAGACCCCTTCAGCTCCTTGGGTACTTTCTCTAGCTCCTTCTTCCTTGGGAATCCTGTGTTCCATCTAATAGCTGACTGTGAGCTTCCACCTCCACGTTTGCCAGGCATTGGTATATTTTCCCTGGAGACAGCTATATCCGGGCCCTTTCAGCACCATCTTGCTGGCATATGTTATAGTGTCTATGTTTGGTGGCTGATTGTGGGATGGATGCCTGGTAGCCGCAGTCATTGGGTCCATCCTTTGGAATCAGCTTCACACATGATCTCTTTATCTCTTTCAATGTGTGCTTTGTTCTTAATTCTAGGAAGGGGTGATGTGTCCACATTTTGATCTTCCTTCTTCTTGAGTATCATGTGTTTAGTAAATTGTATCTTGGGTAGTATAGGTTTCTGGGCTAAGATCCACATATCAGTGAGTACATGTTAAGTGAGTTCTTTTGTGAATGGGTTACTTCACTCAGAATGATGGCCTCCAGATCCATCCATTTGCCTATGAATTTCATACATTTATTGTTTTTAATAGCTGAGTAGTACTCCATTGTGTAAATATACCAAATTTTTTGTATCCATTCCTCTGTTGAGGGACATCAGGGTTCTTTCCAGTTTCTAGCTATTATGAATAAGGCTGCTATGAACATAGTGGAATGTGTGTCCTTATCATCAGATAGAATATCTTCTGGATATATGCCCAGTAGAGGTATTGCAGGATCTTCCAGTAGTACTATGTCCAATATTCTGAGGAACCGCCAGACTGATTTCCAGAGTGGTTGAACCAGCATGCATTCCCACCAACAATGGAGGAGTGCTCCCCTTTCTCCACATCCATGCCAGCATCAGTTGTGACCTGAATTTTTGATCTTAGCCATTCTTACTGGTGTGAGGTAGAATCTCAGGGTTGTTTTGATCTGCATTTCCCTGATGATTAAGGATGTTGAACATTTTTTCAAGTGCTTCTCAGCCATTCAGTATTCCTCAGTTGAGAATTCTCTGTTTAACTCTGTGCCCCACTTTTTATTGGGGATATTTGATTTTTTGGTGTCCACCTTATTGAGTTCTTTATATATATTAGATATCAGTCCACTATCTGATTTAGGATTGATAAAGATCCTTTCCCAATCGGTTGGTGGCCCTTTTGTCTTGTTGACAGTATCTTTTGTCTTACAGAAGCTATGCAACTTTATCGGGTCCCATTTGTCAATTCTTGATCTTACAGCACAAGCCTTTGCTGTTTTGTTCAGGAATTTTTCCCCACTGCCCATATCTTTGAGGCTTTTCCCCACTTTCTCCTCTATAAGTTTCAGTGTCTCTGGTTTATGTGGAGGTCCTTCAACCACTTAGACTTGACCTTAGTACAAGGAGATAAGAATGGATCAATTCCCAGTCTTCTACATGATAGCTGCCAGTTGTGCCAGCACCATTTGTGGAAAAGGCTGTCTTTTTTCCACTGGATAGTTTTAGCTCCCTTGTCAAAGATCAGGTAACCATAGTTGTGTGGATTCATTTCTGGGTCTTCGATCCTATTTCATTGATCTACCTGTCTGTTGCTGTACCAGTATCATGCAGTTTTTGTTATGATTGCTCTGTAGTACAGCTTGAGGTCAGGTATGGTGATTCCACCAGAGGTTCTTTTATTGTTGAGAAGAGTTTTCGCTAGTCTAGGTTTTTTTGTTATTCCAGATGAACTTGCTAATTGTCTTTTCTAGATCCTTGAAGAACTGAGTTGGAATTTTGATGGGGATTGCATTGAATCTGTAGATAACTTTTGGCAAGATAGCCATTTTTGCTATATTGATTCTGCCAATCCATGAGCATGAGAGATCCTTCCGTCTTCTGAGATCTTCCTCAATTTCTTTCTTCAGAGACTTGAAGTTCTTGTCATACAAATCTTTCACTTCCTTCGTAAGAGTCACTCCAAGATATTTTATATTGTTAGTGACTATTGTGAAGGGTGATGTTTCCCTGATCTCTTTCTCAGTAAGTTCATCCTTTGTATAGAGAAAGACCATTGATTTGTTTGAGTTAATTCTATATCCAGCTACTGCACTAAAGCTGTTTATCAGGTTTAGGAGTTCTCTGGTGGAGTTTTTGGGTTCGCTTATATATACTATCATATCATCTGCAAATAGCAATAATTTGAGTTCTTTCTTTCCAATTTGTATCCCCTTGACCTCCTTTTGTTGTCGAATCACTCTGGCTAGGACTTCAAGTACTATATTGAATAGGAAGGGAGAAAGTGGGCAGCCTTGTCCGGTCCCTGATTTTAGTGGGATTGCTTCCAGCTTCTCTCCATTTAGTTTGATGTTGGCCACTGGTTTGCTGTAGATTGCTTTAATCATGTTTAGGTAAGGGCCTTGAATTCCTAATCTTTCCAAGACCTTTATCATGAATGGGTGTTGGATTTTGTCAAATGCTTTCTCAGCATCTAAGGAGATGATAATGTGGTTTTTATCTTTGAGTTTGTTTATATAGTGTATTATGTTGATGGATTTCCGTATATGAAACCATCCCTGCATTTCTGGGATGAAGCCTACTTGGTCATGATGGATGATCATTTTGATGTGTTCTTGGATTCTGTTGGCGAGAATTTTGTTGAGTATTTTTGCATCGATATTCATAAGGGAAATTGGTCTGAAGTTCTCTATCTTTGTTGTGTCTTTATGGGGTTTAGGTATCAGAGTAATTGTGGCTTCATAGAATGAATTGGGCAATGTACCTTCAGATTCTATTTTGTTGAATACTTTGAGAAGAACTGGAACTAGGTCTTCTTTGAAGTTCTGATAGAACTCTGCACTAAACCCATCTGGTCCTGGACTTTTTTTGGTTGGGAGACTATTAATGACAGCTTCTATTTCTTTAGGAGATATAGGGCTGTTTAGGTCATTAATCTGATCCTGGTTTAACTTTGGAACTTGGTATCTCTCTAGAAAGTTATCCATTTCATCCAGATTTTCCAGTATTTTTGAATATAACCTTTTGTAGAAGGATCTGATGGTGTTTTGGATTTCCTCAGGATCTGTTGTTATGTCTCCCTTTTCATTTCTGATTTTGTTGATTTGGATGCTATCCCTGTGCCCTCTAGTGAGTCTGGCCAAGGGTTTGTCAATCTTGTTGACTTTTTCAAAAAACCAGCTCCTGGTTTGATTGATTCTTTGGATAATTTTTTGGTTTCCACATGGTTGATTTCACCCCTGAGTTTGATTATTTCCTTTCATCTACTCCTCTTAGGTGACTTTGCTTCCATTTGTTCTAGAGCTTGCAGATGTGCTGCCAAGCTACTCGTGTAAGCTCTCTCCATTTTTTTTTTTTTCGGTAGGAACTCCGAGCTATGAATTTACCTCTCAGGAATGCTTTCATTGTGTCCCATAAATTTTGGTATGTTGTGGCTTCATTTTCATTAAACTCTAGAAAGTCTTTAATTTCTTTCTTTATTCCTTCCTTGACCAAAGTATCATTGAGTAGAGTGTTGTTCAGTTTCCAAGTGAATGATGGTGTTCTTTTACTTATGTTGTTATTGAAGAGCAGACTTAGTCCATGGTGATCTGATAGGATGCATGGGACAATTTCAATATTTTTGAATCTGTTGAGGGCTGTTTTGTGACCAATTATGTGATCAATTTTGGAGAAGGTGCCATGAGGTGCTGAGAAAAAGATATATCCTTTTGTTTTAGGATGAAATATTCTGTAGATATCTGTTAAGTCCATTTGTTTCATAGCTTCCGTTAGTTCGACTGAGTCTCTGTTTAGTTTCTGTTTCCAGGATCTGTCCATTGATGAGAGTGGGGTGTTGAAGTCTCCCACTGTTATTGTGTGAGATGCAATGTGTGTTTTAAGCTTTACTAAAGTTTCTTTAATGAAAGTGGCTGCCCTTTCATTTGGAGCATAGATATTCAAATTGAAAATTCCAATTTGAAGATTTTGCCTTTGATGAGTATGAAGTGCCCCTCTTTGTCCCTTTTGATAATTTTGGGTTGAAAGTCTATTTTATTCGATATTAGAATGGCTACCCCAGCTTTTTTCTTTGGGCCGTTTGCTTGGAATATTGTTTTCCAGCCTTTCACTCTGAGGTAGGGTCTGTCATTTTTCCTGAGGTGTGTTTCCTGTAGACAGCAAAATGTTGGGTCCTGTTTGTGTAGCCAGTCTGATAGTCTATGTCTTTTTATCGGAGAATTGAGTCCATTGATATTAAGTGATATTAAGGAACAGTAATTGTTGCTTCCTGTCATTTTTGTTTTTAGAGTTGGGATTCTGTTCTTGTGGCTGTCTTCTTTTAGGTTTGTTGAAGGATTACTTTCTTGTTTTCTCTAGGGCAGAGTTTCCGTCCTTGTATTGGTGTTTTTCTGTTATTATCCTTTGAAGGGCTGGATTCGTGGAAAGATATTGTGTGAATTAGATTTTCTCATGGAATACTTTGGTTTCTCCGTCTATGGTAAATGAGAGTTTTGCTGGGTTTAGTAGCCTGGGCTGGCATTTGTGTTCTCTTTGTGTCTGTATAATCTCTGTCCATGATCTTCTGGCTTTCATAGTCTCTGGTGAGAAGTCTGGAGTAATTCTGATAGGCCTGCCCTTATATGTTACTTGACCTTTTTCCCTTGCTGCCTTTAATATTCTGTCTTTATTTAGTGCGTTTGTTGTTCTGATTATTATGTGTTGGGAGGAATTTCTTTTCTGGTCTAGCCTATTTGGAGTTCTGTAGGTTTCTTGTATGTTTATGGGCATCTCATTCTTTAGGTATGGAAAGTTTTCTTGTATTATTTTGTTGAATATATTTGCTGGCCCTTTAGTTTGATAGTCTTCTTTATCATCTACTCCTATTTTCCTTAAGTTTGGTCTTCTCATTGTGTCCTGGATTTCCTGGATATTTTGTGTTAGGATCTTTTTGCATTTAGCATTTTCTTTGATTGTCTTGTCTATGCTCCCTATAGAATCTTCTGTGCCTGAGATTCTCTTTTCTATCTCTTGTATTCTGTTGCTGATGCTCATATCTATGGTTCCTGATTTTTTTTCCTATGGTTTCTATCTATAGGGTTATCTCCTTTTGGTTTTTCTTAATTGTTTCTACTTCCATTTTTAGGTCCTGAATGGCTTTGTTGAATTCCATCACCTGTTTGGTATTGTTTTCCTGTAACTCTCTAAGTTTTTCCTCGTTAAATGCTTCTAGTTGTTTATCTGTGTTTTCCTGTATTTCCTTCTTATAGTCCTCCATCATCATCATGACCAGTGACTTTATATCCATGTTCTGATTTTCTGGTGTGCTGTTGAATCTAGGACTTGATGTGGTGGGTGAGTTTGGATCTGGTGATGCCAAGTACCCTTGGATTCTGATGCTTCTGTTCTTAAGCTTGCCTTCTGCCATCTCTGCCTCAGGAGACCTGGCATTGGTACAGACCAGAAAGGACCTGCTATTCTGCCCTGGGCCTTTATCAATCTCCTGGCTGACATCTCAAGTTCCACGAGATTGGGCCAGAACAGAGACTGTGTTCCCCTGCTCACCTCAGGTCCTGAGATAGCTTGGGGAGTCCCAAAAGAGCCTAGGTGAGTGCACAGCACTTGTGGCCAGAGACCCGAGCTGGTGCTGGGCAGGCCAGACCAGACCGGAAGGGAGGGGCTGTTCTGCCCTGGGCCACTATCAATCTCCTGGCTGGTGTCTCAGGTTCCAGGAGATTAGGCTGGAACAGAGGCTGTGTTCCCCTGCTCACTTGAGGTCCCGAGATAGCTTGGAGGGTCCCGAAAGAGCCTAAGAGAGTGCACAGTGCCTGAGGCCCGAGCCCTGAGCTCCTGATGTGATCTTAAAGTCCTGGGGTTTGCTGGGCTCAGAGGAAAGATGGTGGGGTGGAGGGTGCTCTGGCTGGGAGAGGCCCAGCCTCCAGTGGGGCAGAGTTCTAGGATCCTGCCCCTGCAGGCAACTGCTGACCCACTGCTCCCAAAACCACCACTGCAGTCCACTCACATGTAACCCCGATGTGATCTTAAAGTCCTGGGTTGTGGGAAGCACAGGACAGGCCCTAGCTGCATCCGCTGGGCTCAGAGGAAAGATGGCGGGGTGGGGGATCCTCTGGCTGGGAGAGTCCCAGCCTCCGGTGGGGTGGAGTTCTCAGATCCTGCCCCTGTGGGCAACTGCTGACCCACTGCTCCCAAAACCACTGCTGCACTCCACAAATTACTGATTTAAATGTACAAACATTTTAAATAAGTGATAGATTTTAAAAAAACAGAAATAATATAATTGAGTTTATTTCATATATGTACTGCTTTCTAAGGTCAGTTTCTGTCTACACATGAGTGTATTCTCTTATGTTTTCATGCAGAAACTGTCTGTAGTTAATATTTACTGTTAAGTCTATATCAAAAATTAGTTTTGTGTAGGAGTTCAGATTCACAGATCTCTTCTTTTCATGAATATTTTTTTTTCTTCTAACACTGTCTGTTGAAAAAAAAGTACATTTCCTACATTGAACACAATTTCTTACCCTTTTAAAATGAAATCAATGTGGAGTGACTTAAAAAAAAAAACAGTCATATGGGTAATTGTAAGAGGCTTTCTTGCTTGTAATCAAAGAAAAATATAGTAAAACTGTCAGAATCAATCTGCCTGTACTGCTAAAGAAGCCAGAAATACACTCTGTAGAAAAGAGTTTCTGCAACAAATTATTCTGGTCAAACTGGACAGTAACACATAACAGAATATAACTAGATACTTAGCTTTCACTCTGTAGAAAACTCAATTCCTAATGGATCAAGAACCTCATGATAATATCTGATATCCAGAATTTGATACTGAAGAAAGAAGGGAATACAACTCAGCATAAAGACACAGGTAAGACTTTCTCAATAGGATCCCAGGAACATTCACATTAAGACAAACAATTGACAAATGGAACTTCTTTAAAAATAAAATCTTCTACATAGGAAAGAATTCCATCATTTGAGTGGAAAGACAACCTTCAGAATGACAATATATCTTTAGCAGCTATACATCTGGCATAGGTTTTTTTGTCTTTAAAGAATGCAAAACATGAAACAACAAGAAAACTAACAAAACATTTAAAAATGAGGTGAATTTTTTCCAATTTTTATTAGATATGCTCTTCATCTACATTTCAAATGCTATCCTGAAAGTCTCCTATATCCTCCCCCATCCCCTGCCCTGCTCCCCTACTCTCCCACTTCCACTTCTTGGCCCTGGCGTTCCCCTGTATTGGGGCATATAAAGTTTGCAAGACCAAGGGGCCTCTCTTCCCAATGAATGCCGACTAAGCCATTCTCTGCTACATATGCAGCTAGAAACACAGCTCTGGGTGTACTGGTTAGTTCATATTGTTGTTCCACCTATAGGGTTGAAGACCCCTTCAGCTCCTTGGGTACTTTCTCTAGCTCCTCCATTGGGGGCCCTGTGTTCCATTCAATAGACGACTGTGAGCATCCACTTCTGTATTGCCAGGCACTAGCATAACTTCACATGAGTCAGCTATATCAGGGTCCTTTCAGCAAACTCTTGCTGGCATATGCAATAGTGTCTGGGTTTGGTGGCTGATTATGGGATAGATCTTATAATTGAGATGATGAGTTGGGAGGAATTGCAAGAGGGAAGTGAGTATGTTCAAATTACAGTATATGGAGTTCTCAAAAAGTGTTTAATTTTTTTTAAGTGAGCCATAGAACTAATAATGTTCTCAAAAGAAGAAATAAAAGTACATGAGGTTTTTAACAAAATAGTCAACATCCTTAGCTGTTGGAAAGATGCAAATTAAAAATTTACTGTACTCCACTCAGAATAGCTTACAATAAAAACAAAAATGACAATAAATACTCTGATGATATGGCAAAGGTGAATCAGTTATCCACTGTTGGCAGGAAAGCAAATTGGTTCAGGCATTTGTGGAAATTAGTATAGAGGTTCTTCTTGGTAAAAATAGATATACCATATGACTCAGATACCTGGAAATACCTCAGAGGTCATTGTATAAGCAAAAAGGTTGAAAAATCCAGATTGTGGATGAATGCATTAAAATTGTACATTCTGAACATGAGAGCACTCTTTTAGTCATGAAATCAGTTAAGGCAGGAACCACAGAGCCATCTCTATGTAAACACTTGAGGGGAGTCTGCACAGCCACAAAAGCATCTCCTGAAGGAGGATCTAATTGAGTGTTCTCTGAGAGACCATGGATTGCTGGTGCAGACAATTCCAGCCATTCGGGAACTGCTGTTTAGAAGAAATGCTCTCTTGAGACCAATGGGGATGTGGATGGAGGGCACTAGAGGAACTAGCAGCAGTATTCAGAGAGCTTGCTGCAGCATTTCTCACCTGCTCCAAGAGGTCATTGACTCCTGTGTCATTGACTATGTGCCATGTCACCTCCAAGCCCTAAGGGCAGGTAGGTTCAGGAGGCAACCAGACCAGGGCACAGGCAACAGTCAGTGTCTGTGAATACAAGCACAATACCTACAGAAGTTCAAGCCAGACAATATCCAAACATTGTTAGGAGACATTTGCAATTTGTAGCTGATTCAGAGTGGACTGTAAGTTTTTGTCTGGGTGTCAGGCCCACATTGACTACCCACACTTTTGTAAATGGTCCAACAGATGGCACTAAGTGTACTCATGTGTTTAAATAAAAACTAAAAAAAACACACATGAAGTTGGGCAGGAATAGCAGAAGGGCAGAGATTCAGAGGAACTGGAGCGAAGTAGGTTGGGGATAAAAGATAGATTTGATTATGATTATTATCTACTCATAAAACTTAAGTCAAATGTAGTTATTAGAAAACACCAAAATATACAGGAATAGAATGAAAACAAAGGAAAAAAGTAACTTGTACACTGAGAATTGTAGAATAGTACTGAGAGAAACTATGAATGTTAAGTAGACAAATATGGTCTTTTCACGTATTTGAAGGTGCAATATATTTTAGATATCAAAAATACAAAATTAATCCATATATCTAATACCTATCAAATCCAAATAATTATTTTGCAGAGCAAATAAGAAGTTTTAATTTATAATTAATCTGAAGGAAACTGATTATTATGGCAAATAAAAGTTGGAAGTATTGGCTTCTTGATTTGAAAACGTATTATAAACTTGCAGTAATTTAAACATTGTAATGTTAACAAAAGTTCAGGTACATATACCACCAAAACAAAGTAGATATTACATCAATAAATCTTTTCAAGATATTTTTAGACAGGTAATAAGAAAATTTAAGAAAGTAAACTATGTTGAGAAAAATGAAAGTCAAAAATAAGCATTCACATTCAAATGAATTAATTTTGCCTCATCCTAACACAACAAAAACTATCAAAATATGCGAATGACCAGTGGGTTTTGACAATGCTTTTTGAAGTATGCCACAAAAGTAAAATCTATGTAAGCAAAAAGTAAATGTACTAGACTTACTAGAATTTTTATATACTTAAAATAAGACAAGCTAAAGTCTTGAAAATTCTATTCTTGTTGGGTAAGAATATCTACAAGGAAGATAAGCAGTAGCTAAAAGTATATGACAGGTTTTTATTAATCATTATAGGATTACTAGTGATGTAAATCTATTATGGCTACTACCAAAAAAAAAATAAAATTTAAGTCAAATATGTTAGCATGTCTCTACAAAACTAGAAGAAATAGGCATGCCAGATGAGAGTTATAAGTTCAAGAGAACACTGGGTTGTTAGGATTCAGTCTGAAAAAGACAAACACCGGACTGGTAAGAAGGCTCACATAGATGAAAAGGCATTAACTGCTTAAAACTAGTAACCTGAAATCTGTTACTAGATCCCATGTAAAGGTGGAAGGAAAGAACTGATTTTAAAATGTTGACCTTTGATTTCCTCATACAAGCTATGGCACCTGTGACCAGCATATGCCATGCACATACAATGTCATGCACACCAAATAGTGATAATAATAATTTTTAAACATAAAAACATACATACAGTCTACTCTCAAAAATATGCCAAAATGCAAAAGACTCTAAATATGCATTCAGACAACAAACCCAAACAAGTATGTATATTTCAAGGGTAATGTTAGGATACACACAATACTTTTTAAAAAGCATTTTTATATTATAGAGATTATATAAAATATAAGTAAAAGGTGTGGTCTTTTAGTGCATCCTTAGCTTCATTCCAATAACTCTAGCTTCATCCTCGTAACTGTAGCTTTGAAAGTGGCTTTCTGGTATTCCAGTTTCCATGTTTCTTAAAGGTTAGCCAAGAATCTTTACTATGGTAACCATGTAAACAGAACTGAGTGTTCTACAGTATCTGTAGCTGTCTGCCTCTGAATGCTTACCATTACTTGTAACCCTAAGCTAAACAAAATCTCATGTAGCAAAAACTGTGCCTTTGTGTGTGAAGATTACATTTTATGACTACAGAAATTTCTTTAAGGATATAGAAAGTTAAGCATGGTAACAGCACATGGATGAGTTTGTGGCACAGCAGAAAGCCCTAAGGATTCTTAGAAATCAGCCTCTGCTAAGAAACTTGCCCAAGGCTTTTACTTGTTTTTCCCTGGAAGAAGAGGCTGCCTATTGTTTATACTGAAGAAAAAACAAAACAAAACAAAATTTAAAAATTGTACTCTCTATCCAGGAGTGTATAACAGTCAAATATAATTAACAAATGTCACTAATGTGTTTTTTAAAACTAAGTATGAAGACTCAACAGAGAATTTTCTCATGACACCATAGCAAAATCTTCATGTCTAAGTTGTTACATCTATTCCAGAATATGAGATTCGTGTTCACCTCATGTAAGTTCTGAACAGTTCAATCTCAAGCAGCATAAATCTTAATTGTTTCTGAAAAAAAATGGTATTAAGTACCCCACAAAAGGAAGTATTGAGATGAGGAAACACAGCTCTCAGTCTTTTATACATTACTGATTGGTACACTGACTTGGGGAAAGTTACTAATGTTTTCCAATTTTCAGTTTCCTCACCTGACAACTTTTGGGAAAATAAATGTTTCATAACAGAATTGCCATATAAAATTTCAACATTCATGCAGAAGAAAACAATACTTTAAAATTATACTTTATGTGCAAATATCCTCTCTCATTTATTCATTATCAACTTATTAATGATAAATAAGTTATGAAGTAGCAACAAAATAATTTTATGGTTGGGGCTCATCACAACATGAGTAACTGTATTAAAGGGTCACAATATTAGGAAGGTTGAGAACCACTGCTGTAAGGGATATGTTATGTATGTATCAGCTAAAAACTGGGCACCTCATGATCACTTCTCTACATTTTGAGAAATGTGAATCTCTGTAATAGTCTCCATGTGTTGTAAATAAATTGATGAGCAGTGAGAGCTATGCTTATCAGTGGATATATGCATAAGCTTTCAGAATGCCTTTGGAAATTGTACTGGTTTAGGTGAGTGGCAACAGTCACTTCTCCATTAGGACCTATGATCTTACCAGCAGTTGGCTAGCTTTACAGTGCCAGACATAAATACCTTCCTATTCAGTAGTCCTTAAATCCAACTGCATAGCTGTTGATTACTCTTCAAATGTAGGAACAATTATTGCACTATTGGGAATATCTTACCAAGCCAGTCACTCCTGTGGTTCATAGCCATTACAGATTGGTAGGACTATTTTTTGCTTTCCCCCTTGGAAGCTTACATAACACCTTTGCATGCTTGCATCATAAGAGGCTGGAAAATGATGTAAATGTCAATTTTGTGTATTCTTTTGAATCTGAAGAAGCAGTCAGTAAACTCTACAAGAGTATAAATGCTGTCTAGTTAATCTATGTCATCATATCACAGATTCCATTCTACAAAATTGAATGCTTATTAGTTTCAGGAAAGTCTCTTGAATCAATAGGTGAACATGAATGCAACTTAATTGAGATGTTAGCAGCAAGAAATGCTAAAGTGCTATTACCTTTAAAACTCTCTTCATTTTGGCTTTAGTGGCACATTCTTTTAATCTCAGCACTTTAGGAGGCAGGGCCAGGCAGATCTCTGTGAGTGTAAGGACAGCCTGGTCTCCATAGTCAGTTCTAGGATAGCCAGGTACATATAAAAAGACCTTATCTCAAGGTAAAATAATAAAGCAAACAAAAATCCATAGCAAACTAAGCGTGGTGGTTTGAATATGCTTGGCACAAGAAATGATACTACTAGGAGGCATGGCTTTGTTTGGGTAGGTATAGTGTTGTTGGAGGAATTATGTCACTGTGGGAGTGGACTTTCAGCCCCTTCTCCTAGTAGCCTAGAGACAGTCCTCTTCTGGAGGTCTTCAGTCCAAGATATAGGACTCTCAGCTCCTCCTGAGACATGGCTGCCTGGATTCTGATAAGCCCCAGCCTTGATTATACTAGATTAAACTTCTGAACCTATAAGCCAGCCCCAAGTAAAGGTTATCCTTTATAAAAATTATCTTGGTCATAGTGTTTCTTCACAGCAATGGAAACCCTAACTAAGACACTAGGAAGGGATGGAAACTCCAAGTTTTAAAGAGCAGGATAAGAAAGTGTACAATAAGATGAAGAGATAAATGTATCTTTATTTTTACTTGTAGTAAACATTATTTAGCAGTTTTAACTAAGGCATTAGGATGCCAAAAGTATAGCAGATGGAATGACTCTATGGATAGATGTGTTTTTGATACAAGCCTTATGATCTGAGTTTGGTTTCTAGGCTACATATAAAGGTAGAAGAGGAGAAGCAACTGACCAACTGACTCCCCATAATTATCTTCTGACTTCCACACAGGTGCCCATCACTGAATAATTTTTAAAACACAGTGAAAAGAAAGAAAATGCATATGCATCTTGGTAAACAGCAAGTAAAATTCTTGTTCTCAGATAGGTAATAGTTTAGAGAAAATTCTAATGAATCGGAAAATGATAGATATAGACAGGAACAGGATCTAACCTGGATAAGGCACAGAAGATGTTGACAACTTGCAGTTGAGATGAAAAAATAATGTGGATCGAGGCAGGGTAAAGACCAGATTTGATACCAGGGTGTAGCAGATAGTTGGGGGTAGGTTGAGTTTCACAACTTGCACACAAGCTCCAAACCCAGGATCACACACACAATTGCCATTACCCTTGGTTTCCAACATAGCTACATGGCAAGATGATATTGCTGATACCACCACATTTTGGACCATAAAGTTAGCAATCTTAAACCAAAATGGAAATTTCCTCCTGTTGGCTAGATTTAGTAGTGCCAGAAAGAGTTATGCTCTCTTGTTTTGTCAGAGGAGCTTTAGGACATAAAACCATGCCAGGAAGTTTGGAAAGGTAGAGCAAGTCAAGAACCATAGACACAATGGGTACATATCTGAAGCTTAGGTGACTCCTGGCTCCCTGCCAAACAACTGACTTAGAACACATGCAATGCTTCTCATATAAGAGATTTAACGTGGGGTCAAGTAGGCAGAAAAGAGAGTTCTCCATCCTAATGAGGTACCTAGAGGCCTGAAAGGCTTAGCCAATAAGCTTCCTTTCCCAGATATTCCTACCTGTAAACGGTATTTAATCTCAGGCCAACCCTGTGAAGTAGGCATGGTTTTATGCATCCAGATTCTGCCATGACAATAAACTGTTTAAAACCACTGACTGACTCTTTTCATCAGGAACCCACCATGGGAAGCCATAGAGAAGACCTTTGCCTACAGAGCCACACACAGCCTAGTCTTCCATAGAAGGCTTCTGCCCTCCCAGCCACTACCACTACCAAGCCTGCCACAGACAAGCTAAGAATCATCTCTGCTGGTACAATCATCCCACCCCAACCCCCAACCTGAACCTCTACCCCCTCTAGGCTAGATACTGTTCCCAGCTAGCAGGCTCCCAATTATTTTCTCTGCTCTTCTCTGACTCCCAGCGGTGCCTGGGTGTCTAAGAGCCTGAGAACCCCATAGCCCAGCCTCATTTTAAGGCAAGGGACCCTGGAGCCAGCCTCAGATTTCCCACATCTCAGACTTTTTCACCCCTGGAGTAGTACCTAGGTGCTTCCTTACAGCCCAACACCCACCCCAGTGATGGTGTAGGATAAAAGCAGTCAAACTCCCCTTATTCTGCCTCCCCAAGCAGCTTTGCCCTGTGGCAGTGGACTTGGACCAACAATCTACAAGGAGCTTCTTTTTGAAGTGGGTGGCATCCAATGAAGCTTTGCCTGACTGGTCAAAGTGTTGCGAAGAAGAGACTGAGTATTCAGCCTTAGATGGAACATCTTTTGTCAACTACACTCTCTGCCCTGTCAAGGCTCTGGGAACATTGTAGAATAAGAAAGAGGCAGAAAGAGTTATAAGAGCTGGAGGATTTGGAAGAATGCTGTGAAGTAGTGCTTCCTGGACACTGTACTAATATAGTCATAAACTCAGCCAATGTGGTGATATGGTCAGGACCTGCAAAATAATAAGCAATCCAAAAATCCAACATAGATAGAGGATCTCTCAAAGCCCATTACCTTATTGAGTGGAAGTTCGTGTGTGATGGTGCAGGATAATTATTCTCTTTTAGAGTATTTGCACTAGTAAATTTCTCATGCTCCAGCGGATGTCCCTACACATATACACATAGGAGTTTTACTAACTATATTAAGTGAGTTATTAAAAGAAGTTAAGTTGCAGGGTGGTATATTCATGGAAATATGAGTGGCATTGGAAAAGGGACATGGGGACTGGAGATGAACATACTTCCTTGCATTTTGTCATTAATGTCAAACTTAAGTGCTTTCTTGTAATACTAACAAAATATATTATCTACTTGAGAAAAACTAGAACAATTTTTTTAAAAATAAGTCAAAGAAAACATAAAATGAGATGATTCATGTTCACAATACTTTCAATATAAAATTTCTTTCAATTGAGCCATACAATCCAAAAAAATCAATACAAATTTCTGTAAGTCATTCTGTGAATATTAATTAGATAAGTACAAGTTTTACCTACAAATTAGATGTGGAATAACCAACATATTATTGAAGGATCCATAAACCTATGTTACTTCAGTATAGTACCTTTTTAGCAAATAAATATACCTAGAACCATAAAATGAAATGATCTTCAACAAAACCAGTAAAAAATAGAAAGGATATTCTGTTCAACAACTGGTGCTAGAAAAATCATACATCTCTCTGAAAAAAAAAAAAAAAAAGTGAAAGTAGGCACAAACTTATGCACTTAAGAATTAACTCAAAGCCGGGCATGGTGGTGCGCGCCTTTAATCCCAGCACTTGGGAGGCAGGGGCAGGTGGATTTCTTAGTTCGGGCCATGCTGGTCTACAAAGTGTGTTCCAGGACAGCCAGAGCTACACAGAGAAGCCCTGTCTCGAAAAACCAAAAAAAAAAAAAAAAAAGAATTAACTCAAAATAGATCTTAGAATTAAATATAATATTAATAACTATAAATACCCAGAAGATAATGTTGGATAAGATCAAGAAGACAATGGTTTGGTGGTGATAATATATACAACATATGTGTGTTTGTGTGTCTGTGTGTGTGTGTGAGAGAGAGAGACAGAGAGAGAGAGAGAGAGAATGAATATTAAAACAGTGTCAAATTAGTCCTAAAAATAAAAGAGTATCAAGGTGTGAGCTAAACTAAAACATACACACAAGCACCAGACTTTAATGGAACATCTGATAAAAGAATGTTGCTTAATGTTGTCCTCTGGAAGGCTCCACCCACCACCTAACACAGAAAGATACAGACACGCAGAGCCAAACAATGCATGGATTTGGTGACTCAGAGAAGAACAAGGGAACTCCACAGGAAGAACATACCTTTGGGACTCTCAGAGTCTTAAACACCAAATAAAGTACATAAATGTGCTCAACCTAGGTCTCCCAGCTCACACGTATCAGATATGCAACCTGGCCCTCATGTGGGTCCCGAACAACTGGAATGAGAACTATCACAAAAACTGTTGCCTGCACAAGGGATATATATGTTCTTCTAGCTGGAATGCCTTGTCTGGACTCAGTGGTAGAGGAAGTGCCTAGACTCATGCAAGACTTGAAGTGCCAGGGTTGGGGTGTTACACAGGGGTGGCCACCTTCTTAGAGGAGAAGGGGAAGGAGGATGGAGAAATGATTGTACGAATGGGTGACAGGGAGCATGATGTAAAATGAATATGTAAAAATATTAAAGGATGACTGATAGATGTAATAGATAAATTTTATTGAAATGAAATTACTCATTATGTAACAAGAATCATATCATATACAAAATGAGGAATAATAATACAAACAATATAGTTTACTTCAGTTCTCTTAGTGTTTTGTGGGTTAAAAATGAGGCCATCATCCTGAGTGAAGTAACCCATTCACAAAAGAACTCACATAACATGTACTCACTGATATGTGGATATTAACCCAGAAACCTAGACTACCCAAGATACAAGTTACCAAACACATGATACTCAAGAAGAAGGAGGATCAAAATGTGGACATGTCACCCCTTCCTAGAATTATGAACAAAGCACACATTGAAAGAGTTAAAGAGAGCATTTGTGAAGCTGAATCCAAAGGATGGACCCAACGACTGCGGCTGCCAGGGATCCATCCCACAATCAGTCACCAAACATAGACACTATAGCATATGCCAGCAAGATGGTGCTGAAAGGGCCCGGATATAGCTGTCTCAGGGGAANGGCCTAGTTGGCCATCAGTGGAAAGAGAGGCCCCTTGGTTATGCAGACTTTATATGCCCCAATACAGGGGAACGCCGGGGCCAAGGGGTGGGAGCGGGTGGGTAGGGGAGCAGGGCCGGGAGGGGGGAGGATACAGGGAACTTTCTGGATAACACTTGAAATGTAAATGAAGAAAATATCTAATAAAAGTTGAAAAAAATGAGGGTCCTGCATCCAGCCTCCACAGAGCTAGGGTCACTCTTGGAGGCAAACACAGGAAGTTTGATTGCAGCTACAGAACCCATGCCATTGAGCGGGTGTCAGGCTGTGAGAAGCTGCAAGACCTGCCCCAGGAGTGGGAAAGGTGCAGTCTGGGGTCCCTGCAGAATTGCCAGAGCGGCTCAGGGGTCTGGGCCCTCACAGAGGACAAGACCAGCAGGTTCTCAGTCTTGGGCATCGCAGATGCCACTGAATCTCAAGGAAGAGCTGAGAACAGAATGTGGGCCCATGGGCGCGCTTGGCCTGGCTCCAGCTGGTTACTGCAGGGAGGAGAGTCCTAGGCTTGCTAGGGTGCTTTGGCTGGGCATCTTGGTGTTATTGGAAGCCAGGGCTGGATGCACAGGGATGCCTACAGGAGGGAAGTTAGACGAGTGGCTAGTTAGAGGAAGACCTGCTCCATTGCTCCAGCACAGTGGATCTAGATAAAAGGCAGTCCACCTTACACCAATGAGCATCAAGCCCTGGATAACAACACATGTTGGAGAGGATGTGGAGAAAGAGGAACACTCCTCCATTGCTTGTGGGATTAGAAAGTGGGAAAAAACAAACAAACAAAAAACCTCTAGAAATCAATCTGAAGGTTCCTCAGAAAATTGAACATAGTTACTACCTGAAGGCCCAGCTATACCACTCTTGGGAATATACCCAAAAGATATCCCACCATGCCACAGGCGCACATGTTTCACTATGTTCATAGTGGCCTTATTTGTGATAGCCAGAAGCTGGAAAAAACCTAGATGTCCCACGACAGAAAAATGAATACAGAAAATGTGTTAAAGATGAGGACACCCTGAGTTTTTCAGGCAAATTGCTGGAACTAGAAAATATCATCCTGAGTGAGGTAACTCAGACCATAAAGGACGTGCATGGTACATACTCACTAATAAGTGGATATTAGGGAAAAAAAAAAAAAAAAAAAAAAAAAAAAACTACCCAAGATACATTCCTCAGAACTCAAAAAGTTCACAATAAGCTGAAGTGCCAAAGTGAGGATGCCTCAGAGAGAGAAGGTAATCACAATTGCAGAGGGAGGAAGGGACCTGGGAGGGAGAGTGGATGGTGTGAGGGAGGGGAGAGGGGAACCTAACCAAAGCTAATTTGTTACTGGCACGAATTCACTCGTGAAATATTTCTTATGGGAGAACTGTGCATTTATCAATAACCCAGGGCCACTTTGCTACCACCTATTTAACAAAGAAATTTGACATAATTATTAACATTGGTCCATGAATCTAAGATTTGAGGTGTTTTCACTTGTGCTAATCAATAGACTCAAACTTCATAGGACAGATGAAGCTTTTCTATGTGAAAGATATGAAGTTCATGTTCCTTCAGTCAGCTGTCTCAAAAACTTTCCTTTAAACAGCTACTTAACAGGCCTTCATGCAGGAAGCATTGTCATATGCAACACAGGTCATTCTGACTATTCTGAATATAGTAATAGCAGTCCACTGGAAAGGGTGAAATTAGAAGAACCCAGAACAGGAGAATTTAATGGACTAGGCCTTATAGCAGTATAAAAGCTATGTGCCATCATTTTTCTAAAGATCAGTTATACAACTATAACCAAATTTAAGGGGAAAATATATATAGTTGGTGATAAGAAGAAAATAGAGTTTGATTTACCGAGTCTTCCATAACTGCTAAAGTTATAGAAAGAAATTTCCATATCTAGAGATGAATTGATAGGCCTTTTTTCTTAGAACCAAACTGCCACACGAACTCTGGGAATTTAGGGAATCCAAATCAGTGGCAGGCAAAAAACTTTCGCCATTCAATAATGCTTTGTTAATGCATTAATAAATGAATGAATTAGAATGAGTAAATGAAGTAAACTAATTAATGAGTGGATGAGTCTGCAAATCTAACATTTAATTACTTAAGGGAAACATAACTCTTTAATTACAGTGTAATGGTAACATAGTGCTCTACCGGAAAGGGGGGGGGGGTTGAAATTCAACACTGATTCTAAAACTTAATACTTTTCTGAATGTAACTAGGTACTAATCTTTCTCTTTTCTTTTTCTACTTTTCATTGTGTGTGTATGCATGAATGTGTGTGTACACATGCATTCTTGCATGTGTGTGTGTGTGTGTTTGTTTCTGTGTCTGTATGTGCCAACAGATTGTCAGTTATCTTCTTACCCGCTCCAAATCATAGCTCTCCAATTTGGCTAGAATGTCTAACCAGCAAGTTTCCAGTATATTCTTGTCTTCATTTTGTAGCACTTCGATTATAGGAGCATGTTGCCATTCTGGAATTTTATTTGAGAGCTGGGGTATTCAAATTCAGGTCCTTGTGTTTGTCTAGTAAACACTTTACACACTGAGCCATCACCCTGTCACTTATTTCATGTAACCTGGGATACCTTCGGGCTTGTTATATAGCAGAGAATGACCTTGAACTTCTAATGATGCTTCAGTTTTTTACCTCCAGAGTGTCCATATTATAGGTACATAACCATCACTAACATGTTTTGCTTTTTTAAATGCAGTGGAAATCTTTCCCAAGGCTCATTGCATGCTAAACAAGCATTTTACCAATAGTCATATTTCTAGCCTGACTTAGTTTTCATAAGATTTAGTATCTGTTTAAAATTTTATTGCTATATTATTGTATCAATTGCCTTTCTGTTGCTATGATAAAACATCATGACCAAAAGTCTCTTATGGAGGAATTTATTTTGGTGTCCAGTTCCAGCTGGATAAGAGTCTCTCCTGGCAGGAAGGCATGATGGCAAATAGCAGCAGGAACATGGAGATGCAGAGACAAGCACAAAGCAGAGAGAGTAAATCAAAATAGCACAGAGCTTTTAATTTCAAACCCTGCCCTCTGTCACACATTTCCTCCTGCCAGGCTGTATCACCTAAACATCCAAATACACCAAAGGGACCAAGTGTTCAAGACTATAGGGGACCTCATAGAAACAACCATACCTATTCATTATAAAAGTATTGTGTCTTGTGATGACACTTAAGATAGAGCATGTAAATTTACAATATTTATTCTCCTTACTCTTCCTTTATATTCCTCTCCTCCCATTCCTATTATGCTTCTTGCTTCTAGTTTCATTTCTGCTTTTATATTGTAAAATATAAAAACAATAGTATGCATCTACATAAAATATGTGGTCCATAAATTAAAGAAAATATAGCTCACAGAGTCTTGATGGTTTTGTTAGTACAATGATATCCAGCTGAATTCTTTTTTATGCAAACGTCATTATTTCAATATTATTTGCCACTGATTAAAATCCATTTTCTTTTCATTTATCCATTGATAAACATCTAGACTGGTTTGCTTTCTTGGTTATTGTGACTAGTGAAATTACAAATAAGGATGTGAAAATACCTCTATGGTATATTCATTTCAAAACAAAGAACAGTATAAAATGCTTATTCATAGGCATTCAAAGCTGGTAATTTTTCATGCCATTATAATTGTTTTTACTACTACAAATGAAAATTTTGAGAGAAATACTAATTTCTAATAGAATATCAATGTTAGTATTGAATGGTTTCTTATTAAAATAACTAAAGATGGAGTTTAGCATGGCCTCACTTCTCCTCTGAGTCCTTGTTAGTCTTATTTTTCCTATTTTACACATGTTTTAGCCCAGTTTTAATATACTTCGAGTATTTGTGTTTACCATGTAGTTCATCAGCAAAGAAAAGTCCTCTAACATAGCTCAGGCTTTATCACTAGAAGCAAACTGATAAAAATCAAAGCTACACTAGAAAATTGAGCAAAACTGGCTATCTGATATCTACATAATTTGGCATTATATTGGATAATTACAAGATTATCTTGGTAAGAAAAACCCAATGAGCCCATACGAATTTATAAACTTTCTGTTTCTCATTATTTTGAATAATTTATAACCTCAAGGTTGACTAATCATAGACATAACTGCACAATTTATCATATTTTGTTTTCAAAATTTCAATAACTTTTTACTGTGTTTTTCTAAATTGAAGTATATTTCTTGTTCTGTTTCAATTTTACTTTGAATTCCACACCCAAGTAGCAGTAAAATAATCAAATTAAATATCCTGTGTCACTTAGACTTCAATTTCAACCAATTCTTTGTATATATGTGCTTATGTTTTTCAAGTGACTTATAATATCCAAGTATTTAAAATCCTTAAAACATTTTCAGTTTGTTAAACTCCCAGGAAATCTATATAAAATACTTATACCTCCCTTGACATCTTTTCACAAGCTTGTATTGTCTAAGGACCAAGAGGCAATTCTTACAGTTATTAGGATTTAGGAATTTATTTAGTAATTGAAAATGCCTTAAAATATTTAAAGTCTCAAAGGTAAAACTGAAAGCTTAACATATTTCTACAATGTGTACCACAAATATGCAATAATCATGGATTGTAGCATTTGATACATTAAATCATCTCTCAGGACTTGTAAGCCACTACTCTTGAATGACCAAAAGGTCATCTTGTAAATACAGATATTAAACAGACTGGCTTTGGCAAGAAGTAAAAAAATAATAATAATAATAATCCAGTGTTTATTCCAAAAATGCAGTGGAAAGTAATAATTCCTTGAGGGCTGACTGATCATCCTCTCAGAATAAGATTGATATCTAATTTAAAAAAAAGATTAATATCAATTGAGAAAAACAAAAATATGCTTTTAAATTCTTAATTTGAAGAATAATGTAACATCTATAACTGTGTTGAAATTATAGTTATTATATGTATTCCCACTGCAGTTTAAAATTTAAATTAGCTTAACACATAGTTTATAAAATACTACTTAGAAACATTTAATTTTACCCATAACATCTTAAAAGATTCACAATAAAAAATATTAGTATAATTCTTATTAACGGGAGACCAACGAATTGTCATAAAATCCCATAGGTCATGTCAGTACATTAGTAGAGAAAAACAAGCCTTCTGCCTCTTTACTGGATTCAGAAACAGAAGCATTCACATAATCAGGAGGAAAAAATATGTTTTATCAGCAAAAAACTTTTCCATTTACTATTTTAATATCAGAAAAGATAATTACTTTATAAAATGCACTAATGAAATGTACCAAAATATTATACTATTCCAACATTATTTGATGTTGAATGCTACAACCTAATGAGGCATTTAATGAAAGTTATTTAAACACTGACTATTTAGAGTTAAGGTCAGTAACAGTTTCTTCAAGTTCACAAGAGTACTCCTATGAAAACCTTTCAAGAAGTGAAGAATGAAAAATAGTTTGAGAAAGAAATAAATATAAATCAATAATAACAGAAAATCCTCATGAATTTCCCAAGTGACAGACTTGGTGACAGTTTTAGTTGTGTCAACTATTTCAATCAAATATGATTGATGAAACGCAATGTGATGTGTCTGGAATAATGCATCTAAAGGGAAATACTAATCATGAGGAAAGTCAGCTCAGAACAACAACCAAAAAATACAAACTTGAAAGCCTGTCTGCTGGATACTATGAATACATTTTTCTCCCAAAAGAAGCAAACAATTTTTAAAGTGCAAACATAATGTGCATCTTTACATATGACCAATGATTTAATTCTAATATTTTTATATATTTTATTGAAATTGGTAAGCAAACAGTCCTCTAGAAGAAGTTGTGAAAATTAGATCTTCCTAAAGCCCTCAGTAAAACTTTTCTTTCACAAATATGAGAATAAATCTAGGTGTTTTGCTAAAAAAAAATGTAACAAAACATGATGATGCTACCAGTAGGAAGATTTGTATATAGCTTTCAAAGTTAACCTCTGTCAGCACTTCCATTTCCAGTGTCTCTATAAAGTTTTCACATTCTGTCCATATCTATATTCATAGTAACTTTTATGCTGAATTTATATAGATATCAAAATAATGCCACTCAATGTCTGTGATATGATAATGACATGAAAATTTTAACAGCTAATAAGTCAACTTTCAAGAAGATGTTAAATACAAAAAATAGCTCATGTAAGAAACCTAAAATAGATAAATTCATGAGCTTATTTCAGACCTGCTTAATAGAATTCCTGAAATTCCCTATTCTTATAATACATATTAACTTACAGGCATAGAGTTTAGGAATAGAAAGGAGATAACAAGTAAGTGGGTACAACATTATTTGAGGAATTGGCATTATGCTCTTCTTTTCACGCAAGACATTATTTGGTATCTATCCAACAAATATCCTCTTAGGAGTTTCTCAAATATATTAAATAAAAATAACTAGATTTCAAGGAAAGAGGTCCTGTCTCTATATTACTGTTAGCCATGTGATCTACCTTTGTAGAGTAAAGTAAGGATAATTTTGCCAAGTAAGAAACACTAGACAAATGATCTCTTCCTAGCTACAAAATAAGTAGGAAAAAAGGAAAACAAATCTACACCATTGTGTTATCTACCTTTCAGCACATGTATATAGAATGAATATACATATTTGGTGCTATTTGTTTCTGAGAAAAAAGGTAAAAGCACTATAAGGAAAGATATTTAATATGACCAAGATGAGACTTTAGTGTCAATAGCACATTTTTTTTTTAATGTTTTGGCAAAGAAATCTTAGTTAAACCATAATAAATGACTCTTCTATTTCTTATAGCCAACATCCTTTTTTGTGAGAATATTTTTCCATATCCTTATATTTTAATTTTCTATGAGATATTTTCCTAATTGACATTTCAAATGCTATCCTGAAAGTTCCATCTACCCTCCCCCTGCACTGCTCCCCTAGCCACCCACTCCCACTTCTTGGCCCTGGCATTCCCCTGTATTGGGGCATATTAAGTTTGCAAGACATAGGGGCCTCTCTTCCCAATGATGGCCAACTCGACCATCTTCTGCTACATATGCAGCTAGAGACATGAGCTCTGGGGGTTCTGATTAGTTCATATTGTTGTTCCACCTATAGTGTTGCAAACTCTTTCAGCTCCTTGGGTACTTTCTCTAGCTTCTCCATTGGGAGCCCTGTGTTCCATCCTATAGATGACTGTGGGCATCCACTCATGTATTTACCAGGCACTGGCATAGCCTCACAGGAGACAGCTATATCAGGGTTCTTTCAGCAAAATCTTGCTGGCATATGCAATAGTGTCCGCGTTTGATGGCTATGGTTATAAAACACTGTGACTGAAGCGACTTGTAAAGAAAAGGATTTGTTTGGGTTTTGGGTGCAGAGTGTTCATGGTTGTAGAGCTAAGGTAGCAAATAAGTGGCTGGAACCACAGCTGGGAGCTCTCATCTTAAATCACAACCAAGAAGCAGAAAGTTTGCTCTTTACATGGTGGAGCCTTTTCTAAAATTCAAATCCTGCCCTCAGTGATTTGCTTTCTCTAGCAAGGTCACACCTATTAAGCCTACCCAAACAGTGCCATAAACTGGGGACCAAACATTCTGTAGTCCAAGAGTATGGGGAACATCTTATTTCAAGTACAAGAGTCCATATATGATATTGAGGGCTTTCAAAATAAGGAGATAAAATTCTCACGTTTCTGTTATAGTTAAATCACACAAAAATAATGAGAATAGTAACATGATAAATAGCAGAGAATGAATAGAAAGTCATTAGGAACTGGAGTGGAGAAATAATATGTGAAGCATAGAGAATAAAGTATTTCAGGTTTTGCTACTGCACTGAATCTACTATGTAATTATAAGAGATGGACCATTTTACTTGAAAACTTTGGATGGTGTCACAAGTCGCTTATCACATTGATTACAAATAGATGATTCTCAGGCTGTTCTGACTGATAATTAAATATTTGAACATTAACCATGAAGAGTGGACAAATAATAATTGATTCAAGAAATGTCTCCCAAATAGATTTTAGTACAGTTTAACCTGGAAGGAAAATTCTACATAAAAGGAACATGAAAGGTAATTGTACGTACTTTGTTGGAAATTCTTCATGATTTATGGAATTTAACATTATCTGATTGTGTAAAGCAAAACTAATATACAAGTACACTGCAACAAAATATTATATTTGAATAGACAAAATTAGATAAAAAAGCTCAAACCAAGATTATAGCATGTCATCTCTTCTCCCTTTAAGGTCTGAATTAGCAAACAGAACAATTGTATCCCATCTACATATTGCTTTTGTCTGTCTCAAAAATTTCTGCCTTCAGCAATCCATTAAGTAAATTACATTTTCCTTAGGAACATTTTATATGTATTTCTTTTGAAAAAATTCAGTGAGCAATAATATGAGATATATATATATATATATATATATATATATATATATATATATATATATATATATATATGTTATGTTGAAACATTTTAATGGCTGAGAAGCACCTGAAAAAATGTTCAACATTCTTAATTATCAGGGAAATGCAAAACAACCCTGAGATTCCACCTCATACCAGTCAGAATGGCTAAGATAAAAAAATTCAGGTGACAGCAGATGCTGGCGTGGATGTGGAGAAAGAGGAACACTACTCCATTGTTGGTGGGACTGCAAGCTTGTACAGCCACTCTGGAAATCAGTCTGGCGACTCCTAAGAAAATTGGACATAGTACTACCAGAGAATCCTGCAATACCTCTCCTGGGCATATATCCAGAATATGTTCCAACTGGTAATGAGGACACATGCTCCACTATGTTCATAGAAGCCTTATTTATAATAGCCAGAAGCTGGAAAGAACCCAGGTGTCCCTCAACAGTGGAATGGATATAGGAATTATGGTGCATTTACACAATGGAGTACTACTCAGCTATTAAAAACAATGAATTCATGAAATTCCTAGGCAAATGGATGGATCTGGAGGGCATCATCCTGAGTGAGGTAACCCAATCACAAAAGAACTCACATAACATGTACTCACTGATAAATGGATATTAGCCCAGAAACCTAGATTACTCAAGACACAATTTGCTAAACACATGAAACTCAAGAAGAATGAAGATCAAAATGTGGACACTTCATCCCTTCTCAAAACAACCCTGAGATTCCACCTCACACCAGTAAGAATGGCTAAGATCAAAAAATCAGGCGACAGCAGATGCTGGCATGGATGTGGAGAAAGGGGAACACTCCTCCACTGTTGGTGGGACTGCAAGCTTGTTCAACCACTCTGGAAATCAGTCTGGCGGCACCTCAGAAAATTGGACATAGTACTACCGGAAGATCCAGCAATACCTCTACTTGGCATATATCCAGAAGAGTTTCCATCTGGTTATAAGGACACATGTTCCACTATGTTCATAGCANGAAGCCTAGACTACCCAAGATACAACTTACTAAACACATGAATCTCAAGAAGAATGAAGTTCAAAATGTGGTCTCTTTGCCCCTTCCTAGAATTAAGAACAAAGCACACACTGAAGGAGTTACAGAGATCATGTGTGAAGCTGAATCAAAAGGATGGACCAACCAGTGACGGCAGCTGCCAGGGATCCCTCCCATAATCGGCCACCAAAATAATCACTATAGCATATGTCAGCAAGATAATGCTGAAAGGGAACTGGTATAGCTGTCTTGTGGGAGGCTATACCAGTGCCTGGTAAACACAGAAGTGGATGCTCACAGTCAGCTGTTAGTTGGAACACAGGACTCCCAAGGTAGGAGCTAGAGAAAGTACCCAAGGAGCGGAAGGGGTCTTCAACCCTCTAGGTGGAAGAATAACATGAACTAACTAGTTCCCCCGGCGCTCATGTCTTTAGCTGCATATATGGAAGGAGATGGCCTAGTTGGCCATCATTGGGAGGAGAGGCCCCTTGGACATACAGACTCTATATCCCCCAGTACAGGGGAATGCCAGGGCCATTACGTGGGAGGGGCTGGGTAGGGGAGCAGGGCGGGGATGCGGGAGGGTAAGGGAAAATTTCTGGATATTATGAGAAATGTAAATGAAGAAAATATCTAATAAAGAGGAAAAAAATAAAAGAAACAAAGCACACATTGAAGGAGTTACAGAGATAAAGTATGGAGCTGAAACAAAAGGATGGACCATCCAGTGACTGCTTCAGCTGGGGATCCATCCCATAATCAGCCACCCAATGCAGACAATATTGTATATGCCAGCAAGATATTGCTGAAAGGGCCCTGATATAGCTGTTTCCTGTGAGGCTATACCAGTGCTGGGCAAAGACAGAAGTAGATGTTCACAGTCAGCTATTAGATGGAACACTGGGTTCCCAAGGGAGGAGCTAGATAGAGAAAGTACCCACGGAGCTGAAGGAGTCTCCAACCCTATAGGTGGAAGAACAATATGAACTAACTAGTACCCCCAGAGCTAGTGTCTTTAGCTTCATATGTAGCAGAAGATGGCTTAGAGTGCCATCATTGGGAAGAAAGTCCCCTTGGTCATGCCAACTTTATATGTCCCAGTACAGGGGAACGCCAGGGCCAAGATGTGGGAGTGGGTGGGTAGGGGAGCAGGGTGAAGGATGGGGGTGGGTTTAGGGAAATTTTGGGATAATATTTGAAATGTAAATGAAGAAAATATCTAATAAAAATTGAAAATAAATGGAAAAAAAAACATTTTAGCTAAAATGTAATATGAAAAAGTAAATTAAAACAGATACTGAGACATGTTATTAAAGTTGGAAGAATGTAAATAAGCTAAATATATCATTTTGTTATCATACATTAATAGTTTAACACATGATTTTATGAAATTCTAATCTAAACCACAGTAGAAACTTTTTTTTTCTTTTTTCTTTATTTTATTTATTTATTTATTTTTATTTTTTATTTTGGTTTTTTTGAGACAGGGTTTCTCTGTTTAGCCCTGTCTGTCCTGGAACTCACTTTGTAGACCAGGCTGGCCTCGAACTCAGAATTCTGCCTGCCTCTGCCTCCAAGTGCTGGGATTAAAGGCATGTACCACCACGCCCGGCCCAGAAACCTTTTTTTTTTTTTCTATACAAAAGAATAAATCCATACTTATTTGTTTTATTTTATCATGCATTAAGAAAACTAGAAAAAGTCCACCGATTTTTCAGAGATATTCTTTGTATATTTTTACTGCAGACAGTTTCATTGACAAATTGCTTACCCTCACATAGTTTTTATACTACTATGTTTTTCAGTAATACAAATCTCTAAAATCAACATTAATTTTAAATATGCTTTAAAAGTCATAATTTCCAAATTATTTTACAATGCAATATTGTTTTCTGAACTTTTTCACTGTAAATATTTTTGAAACTTAAATTTATAAAATAACATAATAGAAATTATTAAATCAAATAATATTTGTCAACCTTTTCTTAATATTAACATACAAAAAGTGAAATGTATTTAATTATAGAAAGTCAAAACACAGCATATATCCTCTACACTCTTACTGACATAATATACCGTTCTTGTGATGACACTATTTCTTTGATATGCTATGTGAAATATAATCTTGTGCTAGGTCTGGCTTATTCAAGTTCTTTCATTTGTAGCAAACATTATACCACCACACTGTTATACTCTACCAGATATCTCTAAGAATTTTTTAAAGGTAGATATTAGTTATAATTTACATTGTCACTCCACTTGAAAACATAAATTCCAGCAAATGAGTTTTAGTTATACTTAGTTTTATTTTTAATATTTGGAACACAGAGAAGGGGTAAGTACACAGAGCAACAGAAATGCCAGATACTCTGACCTGATCACTACAGTTTATAATTATGCATGGAAATGTCACATTGTAACCTTTAGCTGTGGACAATTTATATGTCAATTAATACTAAAAAAAAAATAGGCGATGTATAGATCATTGGTATAATGAGATTTACATCCATGAGACCTTGTGTCCCATTCCAGGCATCCAGAAATAATAATAATACTGATGATAATAACAATAGTAATGTATCGAGGCCCATATATTTGAATCATATTTTCTACGTGTCTAGAATTAGAAATTTTTTTTTAGTTTTAACATTTCAAGATTCTGCCATTAGACTCAACTCTCTTTGGTAACAAAGTTGTTAGAATCTTCAAGTGAGTTTAGCTATGTCAAAATAATAAGTTAGGCAATAGGCGAGTAAAAAATTCTTAAATATGGGTTTGGGCAGGAGATACATTCCTTTAATCTCAGTAGTTAGAAGCCAGAAGCCAGTGGATCTCTACAAGCTTGAGTAACAGACTTGTCTACGAGGTGACTTACGAGCTGATAAAGGATACATAGACAAACCCTGTGTCAGTAAATAAAATAAAGCAGAAATTAAATTAAATTAAATTAAATGTATGCAATATTTGTGTGGCCTAGAACAGTCAGAAAGCAATTAATACACAATTAAAATAAGCTTTTCTGTATTCAATACAATGACATGAAAATACTAATTTTATAGAAACATGTGGAGAAATATTAATTCAGCAACATGGTGCTGTGGTAAGAGCTCACATTTTCTGCATCTGTGTGATCATGTGCAATGCAGGCATACCCTGGATTGTAGTGTGATATGACTGGAACCCAGAGAAGCCTTTAAAACCCAGGGGGCAGAGGCAAGCAGATCTCTGAATTCAAGGACAGCCTGGTACAGGGCAATTCCAGGTACAGAAGAGCTAAGGTCCAGGGGTGGTGGCATGTGTGTTTAATTCCCAAACTCACGAGTCAGTTGTGGGACAGTGCAGTGGAGGTGAGGGGGCAGGTCAGATGGTGGCAATTCAGTTTAAGGAGTTCAGAAGCATTTGGGGTTTGCTTGTTTTTGTTTTTTGTTTGTTTGTGTGTGTGTTTTGTACCGGTATTGTTTTACAGACACGTCACAGAAAGAACAACCAAGACCCAGGTGAAGACAGAATAAGCCAAAGGATGATGTGAAGCCCAAAGATTATAGCAGATTGCTAGAGTTAGTTTGAAGCCAAGAGGAACAATACAATGAGAAGCCAAGAGAAGCCAGTTTGAATCAGTTGGCTTGGAGAGGAGTTTGATCCAGAACCATCAAGGTAGAGTTCAGCAAAAGATAGAATGGGCAATCTTATTCATCAGTAAGCCTTCAAGATGACAATGCCATCAGATGAATAAAAGTTACATTTACAGAAATGCAGTTTTCTTTTTAAAATTATTATTTTGTAGGTATGAGTATTTGGCTTCATGTATGTTTGTGAACTGCATATGTGCCTGGGTGCATTTAATTCCATAGAATTGGAGTTAGGGATGTTGTGAGTTCCTGGATAGGTGATGAAAAACAAACCTGGATACTCTTAACCACTGAGATATCTCTTCAGTACTGCAATGTTTTTTTGCCAAGCCCTGTGTGGCAATGTAAAAGGGACAGTATAACATTGTTCCTTGCTCAAGGAACAGAGACAGAAGTGTATGGGCCTCCACAAGTGTTGGAGGATACTAGGTGTGAGGCTTATTGTGGTCTGCAACCTTATAGATAAAACAACAATATGAACTAATCAGAATCCCCAGAGCTCATGTCTCTAGCTGCATATGTGTTAGAAGATGGCCTAGTTGGCCATTATTGGGGAAGAAAGGCCCTTGGTCTAACAATGTTTATATGCCCCAGTACAGGGGAATGCCAGGGCCAAGTAGTGGGAGTGGGTGGGTAGGGGAGCAGGGCAGGGGGAGGATATAGGGGACTTATGGGATAACACTTGAAATGTAAATGAAGAAAATATCTAATAATAAATAAATAAATAAATAAATAAATAAATAAATAATATTAAAAAAAAAAAAACACACACATATATTTTACTTCAGTCTCCTTCTTTGGGAAATAGTGTCCCTGCCAAGGTTATCAGGGAATGTCTACTTTGCCAAGGTTAGTGACTCTATGTTAATCAGAGAAATCATTAGTCTGGGAGGCAAGGGTGTATCTGATGTCTCAGCAAAATGGTAGAACACTGTGGCCTTCAGGACAGCCCTTAAGCCTGTAGAAAAGGATTCTGAAAGCATGAGTTAAAAGATATAAAATTTCTCAACTATCCAAAGTATAAAAATGCTATGTGAATTATATGAGGAGCTTCTCAGACCTAAAATAACAGAGGCAGCTGCACTATGAACTAGCTTGTCAGATATATACATAGGCAGACAGATACAAAGGCAGACAAATTCTTAAGTTCCAATCAGTATGGGACAGAGCGAGTTTGGATCCAGGCATAGTGGGAATGGTAATTTTAGGATGGGATCCTACCCAGCTAAACTTACTGTCTTTACTTACAAAGGCAAGCAGATATTCATTTGCAATCTTTAAAAAGAAATGTGCCTGCTGCCTTTTTCTAAGAATCAGGGAATTGGGGTCATGGGCTGTTGATTCATGGGATAGTCAAAAAGTAACCTGGAGTAAATGGCTGAATTGATATGTAAATAAAAGACTGTGCCTTGGTCTTAGAGAGCTGAGTTATCTGGATGAGCTGCTTGGAGATCTCCAGCAAAAAGCTGCTGCAGAACGTAGGACATCAACTTGTACTCCATGATTAACTTCGAGTTGATTTTCACCACTCTCAAACACCCCTTCCTACAGCAACCCCTCTCCAAGCCCAGGCTGCTCCTTGGCAGTTTTCTCTGGAATAAAAATTTAAAACATACTTTTCGCCTTTAAATTTAGTCTGGCTCTTCCTCCTACCTCTCCCCTCCTCCTCTTCCTCTTCTTTTTCCACCTCTTCTCAACACTTATCTTGTTCTCTTCTTTTTCTTCCACTATTCCTCTTCTTTCTATTCATCCTCTTCTTCTTCTAACAGGTTCTTACCATTTATTCCTTTCTGTCTTAGAACTTGCAGTATCTGCAATAAAAATGAGGTTCATCTTAAATTCACAGTTCTACCCCTGCTTTGAATGCTGGGCTTAGAATGTCTTGGAGAGTTTCATATATTTATATAATGTATAATGATTATGCCCATCCAGTATTGCCTCACACTCTAATAGTATACCCTACTTAATCTGCAGCTTCATGTTCTCTTTATACTTATTTTGGTATTCATATCTCCTGAGCTCAAATGGTGCTGCCTATGTGTACATGGGTATGTGTCTATCCAGTGGAACACAAGCAACCTACAATCAACCATGTCTACAAGGGAGAATGAAACTTCCTCCCTAATAAACATTCCATGCCAATAACTCCTTTTACAAGAACGAGGCCTATGGGTACTGCCAGCAATATTAAAAATCAAGTTCCCATGCTGTACCCTGCTACTCGCTGCCCCATCAGTCCTGCCAGCCAGTCTTTTTTTTTTCACATCAAATATTCTTATATTTGGTATAATTGGTAAACATGAAAGGAGTCCAAGCCCCGTGTTACTAATCTTCTTTTTTTTTATTAGATATTTTCTTCATTTACATTTCAAATGCTATCCCTAAAGCCTCCTATACCTTCCTGCCGCCCTGCTCCTCAACCCACCCACTCCTGCTTCCTGGCCCTGGCATTTCCCTGTACTAGGGCATATGATTTTCACAATAACAAGGGCCTCTCCTCCCATTGATGGCCGACTAGGCCATTCTCTGCTACATAAGCAACTAGAGACAAAGCTCTGGTGGGGTACTGGGTAATTCATATCGTTGTTCCTCCGATACAGTTGCAGACCACTTTAGCTCCTTGGATACTTTCTTTAGCTCTTTCATTAGAGAGAGAGATCCAATAGATGACTGTGAGCATCCACTTATGTATTCGCCAGGCACTGGCAATGGCTCACAAGGGAGAGCTATATCAGGGTCCTGTCAGCAAAATTTTTCTGGCATATGCAATAGCGTCTGGGTTTGGTGGTTCTATATGGGATGGATCCCCGGGTGCAACAGTCTCTGGGTGGTCCTTCCTTCCATCTCATCTCTGAACTTTGTCTCTGTAACTCCTTCCATGTGTATTTTGTTCCTCATTCTAAGGAGCAAAGTATCCACACCTCCGTCTTCCTTCTTGAGTTGCATATGTTTTGCAAACTCTATCTTGGATATTCTAAGTTTCTTGGCTAATATATACTTATCAGTGTGTGCATATCATGTCAGTTCTTTTGTGATTGGGTTACCTAACTCAGGATGATATCCTCCAGACCCATCCATCTGCCTAATAATTTCATGAATTCATTGTTTTAATAGCTGAGTAGTACTCCATTGTATAAATGTACCACATTTTAAGTTTCCATTCCTCTGTTGAGGGACATCTGGGTTCTTTCCAGCTTCTGTTATTATAAATAATCCTGCTATGAACACAGTGGAACATGTGTCCTTATTACAAGTTGGAAAATTTTCTGGGTATATGTCCAGGAGAGGTATTGCGGGATCTTCAAGTAGTACTATGTCTAATTTTCTGAGGAAACACCAAACTGAGTTCCTGAGTGGTTGTACCAGCTTGCAATCCCATCAACAATAGAGGAGTGTCCCTTTTGACTTAGCAAACCATTGAAATGTACAATAAATAAAGCACTGGCAGGCTCACCTCCTCATTCACCCACCTCCACTCTTCCCTGGCATACCTACCGTTTCTCAAAAACTCCCACTTTTGGCAATTCTCCTTTCTTTATCTATGAGTATGTTGATAAGAATGCAAGACTTAGTGTCTGTATAATCTCTGTCCATGATCTTCTGGCTTTCATAGTCTCTGGTGAGAAGTCTGGAGTAATTCATTATCCGGACGGAAATATACAATGAACTGGAAAAAGGGAATGACGAAAATTATAAGACAGAAATAAATCACGTAAACAACAAGACTAATAATACACAGCCCTCCTTAAAGAAAAGACCAGGTCGGTATTTGGAGTTCTGTAGGCTTCTTGTATGTTTATGGGCATCTCATTCTTTAGGTATGGAAAGTTTTCTTCTATTATTTGTTGAAGATATTTGCTGGCCCTTTAGTTTGTGAGTCTTCCTTCTCATCTACTCCTATTATTCTTAAGTTTGGTCTTCTCATTGTGTCCTGGATTTCCTGGATATTTTGCTTTAGGATCTTTTTGCATTTAGCATTTTCTTTGATTGTCTTGTCTATGCTCCCTATAGAATCTTCTGTGCCTGACATTCTCTCTTCTATCTCTTGTATTCTGTTGCTGATGCTCATATCTATGCTTCCTGATTTTATTTTCCTATGGTTTCTATCTCCAGGGTTATCTCCTTTTGGTTTTTCTTAATTGTTTCAACTTCCATTTTTAGGTCTTGGATGGCTTTGTTGAATTCAATTGCCTGTTTGGTATTATTTTCCTGTATCTCTCTAAGTTGTTTATCTGTGATTTCCTGCATTTCCTTCTTATAGTCCTCCATCATCATCATGACCAGTGACTTTATATCCATGTCCTGCTTTTCTGGTGTGCTGTTGTATCTAGGACTTGATGTGGTGGGTGAGTTTGGATCTGGTGATGCCAAGTACCCTAGGATTCTGTTGCTTCTGTTCTTACACTTTCTCCTGCCATCTCTGCCCGAGGAGACCTGGCATTGGTGCAGACCAGAAAGGACCCGCTGTTCTGCCCTGGGCCTTTATCAATCTCCCTGCTGGTGTCTCAAATTCCATGAGATTGGGCCGGAACAGAGGCTGTGTTCCTCTGCTCACATCAGGTCCCAAGATAGCTTGGGGAGACCCAAAAGAGCCTAGGAGAGTGCACAGCACCTCTGGCCGGAGACCAGAGCTGGTACAGGGCAGACCAGACCAGACCGGAAGGGAGGGGCTGTCCTGCCCTGGGCCACTATCAATCTCCCAGCTGGTGTCTCAGGTTCCCTGAGATTGGGCCAGAACAGAGGCTGTGTTCCCCTGCTCACTTGAGGTTCAGAGATAGCTTGGGGAGTCCCAAAAGAACCTAGGAGAGTGCACAGCACCTGTGGCCCCAGTCCTGAGCTCCCGATGTGATCTTAAAGTCCTAGGGTGTGGGGAGCACAGGACAGGCCCTTGCTGCGTCACCTGGGGGAATAGATACAAAAAATTTGGTATATTTACACAATGGAGTACTACTCAGCTATTAAAAACAATAAATATATGAAATTCCTAGGCACATGGATGGATCTGGAGGCCATCATGCTGAGCGAGGTAACCCAATCACAAAAGAACTCACATAACATGTACTCACTGATATGTGGATATTAGCCCAGAAACCTAGACTACCCAAGATACAATTTACTAAACACATGAAACTCAAGAAGGAAGATCAAAATGTGGACACGTCACCCCTTCCTAGAATCAAGAACAAAGCACACACTGAAGAAGTTACAGAGATCATGTGTGAAGCTGAATCCAAAGGATGGACCCAATGACTGCGGCTGCCAGGGATCCATCCCACAATCAGCCACCAAACATAGACACTATAGCATATGCCAGCAAGATATTGCTGAAAGGGCCCTGATATAGCTGTCTCGTGGGAGACTATACCAGTGCCTGGCAAGCATGGAGGTGAATGCTCACAGTCAGCTATTAGATGGAACACAGGATTCCCAAGGAAGGAGCTAGAGAAAGTACCCAAGGGGTCTTTAACCCTATAGGTAGAAGAATAACATGAACTAACTAGTACCCACTGAGCTCATGTCTCTAGCTGCATATATAGAAGAGGATGGCCTAGTTGGCCATCATTGGGAAGAGAGGCCCCTTGGTCATGCAGTCTTTACATGCCCCAGTACAGGGGAACACCAGGGCCAAGATGTGGGAGTGGGTGGGGAGGGGAGCAAGGCCAGGAGGGGGGGGGGTATAGGGAACATTCTGGATAACACTTGAAATGTAAATGAAGAAAATATCTAATAAAAGTTGGAAAAAAATTCAACCATGAAAGAAAGAAAAAAAAAAAAAGAATGCAAGACTTAACATAATATAAAATTCTCTGAAAGAATGATGTTCTAACCTTCAAGGAACTCCCTATGGAGTAGAAAGAATTTATCTGTGTACAAAAATTTTTCATTAATTGTCCTGCAAATTCTTCTGCAATGCTTTTCCCTTCAACACAGGTGACTGCACATCTGCGAGGCATATAATTTCTGCTTCATTTTCTCAAAGCCATCCTCTACCAATCACTATCTCCTGATGTATTTCTATAGAGGTGGCAGGTAGTAGGACTGCCAAGTGCAGATAACATCTCTGGTTTGGCTTACTAAACTTCCAGATTCCATACTGAGGAGACGAGGAAAATGGAACCCATATCCCATATTGAGACATTAAAATGCATAAGTTACAAAACTGTATATTATCTCTCAGTAACATTTTCAAAACAAAATTTAGCTCATGTGAACCCTGTCAGTATGTGTACATTTTAAGTGGGCCATGGTAAATGTATCCTTGTTTAGGTTAATCCTGAAATTAATCTTTTAAGTTTGCATTTCAAGCTTGTCTAGCAAAAGGAGTTCTGATATTATTTCATCTCTTAATAATTAAAAAAAAGGTTTTATAGCTATTTTTAGATTATACTGTAAAAGGCTGTAGTCGGATTTTCTCAAAGCTGGATTTTCCATAAATAATAAACAATGTAACAGATTAACAATTCAAAAGATATTTTTGAAAAGGCTTCCAGAATTAAAGTTTAAAAGCTAGGTTTTTCCCCTTAACTTTAATTGTTTAATTCTTTTATTTTAGCTTTAAAAATATACAGAAGCAACTCTTCTTATGCAGTCTAAAAGTGTTCTAAACACATTCATTTCCATAGTCCCCTATACCCTCCCCTCCCTGCTCTTCTACCCACCCACTTCCACTTCTTGGCCCTGGTGTTCCCCTGTACAAAATATCTTAAATGCAAAACTGAATTGAATGGCCAGAATTTTGTTTTCACGGGCAGAGACTGGCTTTTTTCACATTAATGACTTAGAAATCACTCTCAACTCTTAAAAGATTAATGAGCTAAAAATCTCATAAATATCAGGGTTTTCTCAGGAATCCCAAACAAATTCCCAACTCATTTTTGTTTTCCACAAAGTAGGGGCAAAAATCAGCTGGGAGCCACTGGAGTGGACATGTGGTAAAATGGCTCTGAAGTAAAAAGACTCAAGCAGCTACTTGGGACTTAATGTCTTTTCTTCCAGATCAATTCACCTTGAGTGGTAGACACACTGACATCTTTGTCCTTTCCTGGTATGAGAGAAAACTCAGAAAAAGAAGCTTTGCCTGCAGTGATTGATTGCAATTCCAGTATTGTGAAGATAGTTTCAGGTCCAGAGGCTAATGAACTTACCTTGACTTGTTCCTCCAGAATACTCATTTCTTACCCTTGTCTGTGTAAGACGTAATATCTGTTGACTAGTAGATAAAAATTCTTTGGAATCTATTAACTTAGCAGATCACTAGCTTCTACCAACACAACTATATATGCAAGTATTTAGTAACCATTTGTATTTCTTAGTTTGAGAAATTTATAGTACCACAGTCCATTTTCTTTTAATTGGATTATTTTTTTCTTAATGTTTCTTTTATTTTTAATTCATTGTATATTTTAGCCACCAATAATCTGTCAGATTTAGAACTGGCAATACTATTCTCTCATTCTGTGGGTTGCCTTTTCACTCAACCACTTACATTACTGTAAAGAGACACTTAAGTTTATAATGCCTCATTTGTTGATTATTTACATCTATGTCTTGTCCTAAGGGAGTTCCTTATAGAAAGCCCATTCCTGTGTTTAATAGTATGTAAATTTTCCATTTATTATTCGTCCCATGATAAACAAACTCAGTATACTTATTGCCAAATGATCTTTAATTCTGTCAATAAAAAGTTCCCAAAGGAGGGATGGAGAGATGATTCAGTAGTTCAGGTCGCTTGTTCTTTCAGAGTACTGAGGTTCTAAGCACATTGCAGTTCACAAGCATTTATTATTATGGTTCCAGGAAAACCATTTCCCTTTTCTTTTTTTCTTTTTTCTTTTTTTCTTTTCTTTTTTTGAGACAGGGTTTCTCTGTGTAGCCTTGGCTGTCCTGGAACTCACTCTGTAGACCAGGCTGGCCTCAAACTCAGAAATCTGCCTGCCTCTGCCTTCCGAGTGCAGGGATTAGAGGTGTGCACCACCATGCCCAGCTTCATTTCCCTTTTCTGACCTCTGTGGATACAAGACATACAAGTACTGTGCATTTAGACATTCAGGCAAAGCACTCAGACACATTAAAAAAAAAGATATGTTAACAAAATTAAATAAATAAAAACAAATACAAAAATTTAACCTTTTTAAAACAAGTTCCCAAATTGAGTACATGTAAATATAATTTAAAACTAGTATTCAGAAAGCCTATTTCACTTTTTACATTATCATTTAAATATTCTTCATTCTTATATAAACCATATAAACACAGTTATTACCTATCAGATTTTTAAATTAGATGCAGAAAGTATTTCAAGATCATTTGGTTTATACTCCCCAAACCCTGATGTATTGGAATATAGTACAAAGTTATAATGCTTACTGAATAGTGAAGCTGATAAAATCTAATGTTAAGTAAAATAACAAAACTTATATGTGCAGTAAATATATGACAATACAACACACTAGTGCACATTCTGTTTACCTCATAAGTTAGTAGACTCCTTACCTAATTCTTCAGATCTTCTGTGTTCTTAAATATCACTCCAAATTATAATTTTTGTTTGATGGCTTTTCCCTGTGTATAAAATTGTATTAGTTGACTAGAAGGTCTAAATTCCATTTTCCTCTGAACAAGAAAAATAAGCTAATATATATTATTATTTCACTTTTAAAAGGAAGAATTCATTCAAACATAAGTATGTAGTATGTCTTGTTAATAAAGAAAAAATGGTAGGAAGTCAAACACTACATACATATTAATGGCCCTTTTCCGCAAAGTACATATACAACTGGCAGATATTTTGTCTTTATATATAAGTATTCTATATTGGAAATCTTTCAGGCACAGACAGACTTTCTTTATTCAATCTGACTTTCTCGGGTGATCAGAAATGCCTTCTACTACATTATAAATACCATATATACTTTAGAGGTTCTTGGCAATCAGCTGAACAATGTACATATATCCTTATTTTTGTATCAGTCAATTAACTGCATTAATCCCCAAAGATTATTGGGACCGAGTTACTTCTTCAGTGTGTTTTGGGGTGTATTTTACTGTTCATTAAAGAGGACATTAAAATTTAGTAGTCTCATTATCAAGATATAATTGGATTTATTCAAATTAAATTCTGCTGAATGTAACACTAATGGACCCTTCTTGTCATTGAAATTCTTATATTCAGGGATATATTGTCAGACACAGAATGGCATATCCTAGCATGATATAAAAAAAAAAAAAAAAAGACAGTGATGAGAGAGGCGCAAGCTGTTGCTATAAATGGATGGAAATAGACAATTGTCAAAATTCATTTGCCAAATGTTGAGCTATAAAATCTATACTTCTCTGATGACAATGGGAGCATGTGGCGATTCTCCTCTGCCCAAGAGCTGATAAAGTTTTGCTAGTTACCACCTTCTGACTCCCCAGCGAACATTTCAGAACAAAACAGGAATGAAATACAACCCCGTTAGACATATTTTCAATTGCTGATAATGTTTGATGCACATAATCTTTAAAACATCATTGGAAATAAAAGTAGCAAAGCATGCAAGAATCAAGACAAAAACAATCACTTCGAAATCTAGCAATTAAGATTTGCAGTTATTCATATCATTTTCGTTTTCTTTCATATTCAGTTTTGTGAAGAGTGCTACAGTTTTCTTAAAAGAAGAAAGAAAACTAAAATCATTCACTAACATTCTTGTGTAACAGACATGGCAAGATGAAAATTATACTGTGGGAATAACTTTGGGAGCACAGGTAGATGGAGCACAACAAAATAGGAAAAAGTATGGGTGAGAGTACAGCAAATGTATTATAAATTTAAGAATATTTTTAAAACAATAAGTAGCAAAACCAGTGGAGAAAATATTTGTTAAATAATTAATTTTAAAAAATGAAGCAGTAAAATGTAGCAGTTAAAAGTACTGGCTGTGTAGAGGGCCATGGTTCAATTCCTGGGACCCTGGTGGCATAACAATGTGTAACTTTAGTTTTAAGTTATCTGATGCCCTTTTTTGGCCTCTGTGAATACTATGCACATGTGGTGTACAGATAGATATATGCAGTCAAAAACTCCCATACACACTAAAAATTAGGGGAAAAAACATAATTCAGTAAGGAATGGATTTTAGAGAAAAAGAAATAATATAACTTCAAATTTGCAACTATATAAACTAAGAGATAAGAAATAATAATCTAAATAGCAAGGGAGGCTAGCTTTTTAATTTTGTTTTAAGTTTGTGGATGTTGCCTTTCGTTTGATACATTTTGAATCTGAGATATCAGTGTAATATTTCATATAATATCCATACTACAATTTCACAATCATGTAAAAGTTCATATATATGTTAATATAAGAATAATTTGTACTAAGATGTTGAGAGAACAAAGTATGAACAATGTTTAACTAGGCACTGAGTTTAATTTCATATTCACAATTATATGGTACAAGGAGAAGACATAAGCAGCAGATATAATGAATAAATGCCCAGCATACTAAGTTTTAGGAAATCCAAATATTATCAAACTTAAAAAATTTTATCCGATACAATTTACTAAACACATGAAACTCAAGAAGAAGGAAGATCAAAATGTGGACACGTCACCCCTTCCTAGAATTAAGCACAAAGCACACATTGAAGGAGTTACAGAGATCATGTGTGAACCTGAATCCAAAGGATGGACCCAATGTCTGTGGCTGCCAGGGATCCATCCCACAATCAGCCACCAATCATAGACACTATAGCATACGCCAGCAAGATAGTGTTGAAAGGGCCCAGATATAGCTGTCTCAGGGGAAACTATACCAATGCCTGGCAAACATGGAGGGGGAAGCTCACAATCAGATATTAGATGGAGCACAGGGTTCCCAAAGAAGGAGCTAGAGAAAGTACCCAAGGAGCTGAAGGGGTCTTCAACCCTATAGGTGGAAGAATAACATGAACTAACTAGTACCCCATGAGCTCATGTCTCTAGCTGCATATATAGAAGAGGATGGCCTAGTTGGCCATCATTGGAAAGAGAGGCCCCTTGGTCATGCAGACTTTATATGCCCCAGTACAGGGGAACACCAGGGCCAAGATGTGGGAGCGGGAGGGTAGGGGAGCAGGGCTGGGAGGGGGGAGGGTATAGGGAACTTTCTGGATAACACTTGAAAT
>LR753306.1:912930-937930 GCA_902729485.2 Mus minutoides
TTTTTATCCATTAACAGTCCATTATTTGAATTCTAAAAAGTTATCACTGTATTCATTTACTAATTTGTTCTTCAACCATCATCAGAAAAGCTTCGGGCTGTAGACAGATATTACCATAGAGACCCACAATTAATCAAGTTGCAGAAAACAGAATGTAGAGTACACAGATTTAAATGGAACATCTATATCACACCTCCTTTTCCCAAACCTAAGTTGTCCTCAAAGAGGTAGGGGCCAGAAAGGTGGAAAGAGCCACAGGTGGTGGATGATTTCATGGAAACAGTGTTTTCCAGACACAGGGCAGTTGCACATATGTGAATGCACAAAAGTTGGGACAGCATCACAAAACCTGGGAAGCTAAAGACACACAAAATTACAGGAAGGAAACTGGGGGTGGACATGATGCTCACTCCAAGCTAAGAAATAATTCTGAGTGGAATCCACTATATTCCAGGAGATTGCCCCACACCTAAACTTATCTAATTCAATTTGTGCAATACAGATTGGAGCCCATGTTGTAAAAAAAAAGTCACACCTATAATTAATAAACTACATTTTCCTTGGTGTGCCATATCTAAGAAAGATGCTGTAGTGCCTAGTTTTGGGTCAACAGAGAATGGAACTTCAGTTGGGGAAGTGATGTCATGAGATCCAGCTGTAAGGCATTTTCTCAATTAATGATCAAGAGGGGAGGGCCCCTTGTGGGTGGGACCATCTCTGGGCTGGTAATCTTAGGTTCTGTAAGAGAGCAGGCTGAGCAAGCCAGGGGAAGCAAGCCAGTAAAGAACATCCCTCCATGGCCTCTGCATCAGCTCCTGCTTCCTGACCTGCTTGAGTTACAGTCCTGACTTCCTTTGGTGATGAACAGCAATGTGGAAAATGTAAGCTGGATAAACCCTTTCCTTCCCAACTTGCATCTTGGTCATGATGTTTGTGCAGGAATAGAATCCCTGACTAAGGCAGATGGACACATATATTATGAGGACACACAGAATTGAATGAGTGGGACAATAAGAAAAATTGAAAATGTATAAGAGAGATCTATATAATACTTTTAAAAGGAGGTATCAGTACCCATATACTCAGGAATGAATCAATACTATAAATTAAAGATCACTAAATTAAATATCATTCAGAGTTTGGATCTCCTTTTCTTTGCTTGAATTCATTTTATACTATTATCTAAAGCCATTGTGATGGGTTATATATTCTTGGGCCAGGGAGTGGCACCATTTGGAGATGTGGCCTTGATGGAATAGGTGTGACTTGGTTGGAGTAGGCATGTCACTGTGGGTATGGGCTTAAGATCCTCACCCTAATTGCCTGGAAGTCAGTCTTCCACTATCAGCCTTTGGATGAAGACATAGAACTCTCAGCTCCTCCTGCACAATGCCTGCCTGGATGCTGTCATGCTCCCACCTTGATGATAATGGACTGAACCTCTGAACCTGTAAGCCAGCTGCAACAAAATGTTTTTATAAGACTTGCCTTGGTCATGGTGTCTGTTCACAGCAGTAAAACCCTAACTAAGACAGCCATTTTTACCAATGTTTAAATTGTATTAAAAGTTTGACTCATATTCAGAGCTAACGATTCTCATTTAACATTGTGATGCAGTTGGGATTCTGTTTCTCATCTTCTCATTTACTAATTAGAAAGCACAAACATGTAATGCATCTTCTTCAGACTTCGACACTGAATCAGGGAGAAAATCATAGCTTAAACCTCTTCAGTGACTTGTAAAGCCATGAACTAATATAGTTACTTGGATAACTGTCAATATAATTTTATTTCAATCTGACTAATAGCAATATTTAAAACAGATTTGCAAAGCTGGGTATCAGGTATCTAAACTATGGATTGTTAGTCATGTTAATATTCATATTAAATATAACAATCATATTAAATATGATTAGTCTGATTTAAGGTAATGTTTTCTTCTAATAAAATCATATAAAGCAATGGAAAAATAGAAAGCTTCCATTTTTTTCTTTATTTAATAAGACATCAACAGGTAAGAACCTTAGTTATCTTTCATAGTAACAAAGATTTATCTGAGAAGATTTTGAACTATTGGTTATATATTAATATTTCAGTTATTTTAAATGAAATTACAAATCTTAAATCAATATTTTTTTCATTTCACTGTTATTTTTGCTCATTTATATTGTTGAGTAGGCTTAAAAATTAGTAAGTATACAGATGTCTTATCATCTATGACAGACTAAGAGTCACACATGAAATGACTTGTTAGTTCTACCTTTTCCTATGAAAAATGAAGCATTATCATTATAGAAACCCTATACCTTCCCCATACACAAACCTCTGTATGGTCTTCATTCTAAATTTTCCATAATTCAAAACACAGTTCAATGACTTCTATCCATCCCATTTCCCAGGTTAGATATGCAAGCATTCCCAAAATTGGACTTTCTAAATTTTTTCCTTCTATATCTTCAAAGACCATGAATTCTTACTATTTCATTCATTTTTTTCCCTTTTAAGAGAGTCTCATTATTTAGCTCAAGGTCTCTTATAACTGTCTATAGCCAAGGTTGACCTCCAGTTCATGATCCTCTTGTCTTAGATTCTTGAGTGTTGGAATTATAAACTTGAACTAGTATACGTACTGGTTTTATCCCATTCTTCACTTAACAGCATTATACTTAAAATATACTGCATTATTTCTACTGTTAAAGGATAATTTTCACAAAATATAAAAAGCATAAGTACTGTGTAGATATGAAATGAACAATTTAAGCTTTCATTTAACCCAGTGATGGAGAAACTAGTAAGACAACATAAAATATTTAAAGGAGAAACAAACAAAACAGGAACTTATTTTGAATATATTGAATGGAAAACATAGAAGGCTTTTGTCCTCTAACATTTCTACAGTGGATAATAAAATTCAAATTAACGATTCCCATAGTTGTATTATGCCTCTTACTAAATCTCAGTTACATGACCCAGAATGATGTATCATAAACAATATAGAAACATTTTGCATGTAAGTTCTAAGGTTTATATGCTTTTTCTTCAGAAATGGACCTTTATTTTCAAGAGGCTGTGAATTAAAATCAATTGTTTATAGTGTTGTTGATGATATCATTTTTCCATGTGATATTTTAAATGGTTCTTGAAAGATTAAAATTTATAGAGGCATGTCTTCTAAGAAAAAAGTGTATGGACAAGCTCAAAATGCCTCACCCCTCCACACACACACATGCCTGATTATAATGTAACAGATAACTTTGTTTTAGATGACTTGTGCAGTGATTTACATGGAAGTTCAAAACAAATAATAGAAATATTTTAGTATGCTTATATAAGAAAAATTATGTAATAAAAGTACAATGTTTTCTTAAAAAGCATAAGTACGTCTTTGTTGATGATGTAACATCTTATACTGTCTCGTGCCTATCTACACTCCATGTCTAAGGTTACTATTGTTGATTTTACTACATTTCTGAATTAGTGTTGAATGCCATTTTACATAAAAGCAAAAATGTACCAATTATTTTTTTGTGGTTGTTATCTCTTTTTATTATATATCTATTAAATGCGTGTATACACCAGTATTTCATGTGTTGGAATCGTGTTCACCATTCTGATTGAGGATGATGAGAGAACCTTAAAGAGGTGGGACATATGGAGAGGTTTCTAGACAACAATATCCTAATCTCAGAAGATATCAATGCTGCTTTACAGTGTACATTTCTGTGATGTTGGTTTATTACAAAATATTTTGACTGGCCCCTTTTCAATCTCTAGATTTCTGGCTAGCATATGATACAGAATCTTCTGAGCTTCTTCTGAAGCTCTCTGCTGGAAGGTATTGCCAGAGATTAAAAACAGATGAGGCCACAGGATCCTTGAATTTAAGCATCTATAATTAATAGTGAAAGAAATTTATTTTAATTTTAAATATCTTAGCTTGTGACAAATTATTATAAAACTAAATATGGACAAATATTCCTTTGACTGCTAAAAATAGGCTGGGCATTTGAAAGTAATGCAAGTCTGTATACAAAAAATGTGACTAGCACTTGAGTCACCAAATCACATTCATTGTGGTCCCTGTAGTTGAATCACCCTTTTTGTCAGTAGTATCTCTTTGCTTTTCTCTATTGGCTTTACATGAAAGAAATTATTGTTTATTGCGGTTGAAATCTGTCAGCCTGCAATAGTAAATCTTGATTGACTTCCCAAAACATCTATTCTAATAAACACAACAAAATGATAAAGGAAAAAAAATTATTTATGGTTTTATGGTCACCAACTGCAATGGCAAGATCACAATTTTAGGTGTATAAACTTAGATGAAAACAAAGCCTGGAATACGATTATACAATCAATGGCAGCAAGAAAGATAAAAATGGAACTTGGAAGGAAAGTTATCTTTGATGAATGGAAAAAATATCTCATACAAACAAAAAGAAATGACAAACAATGAATTGCTTAATAATATAAAATATCTGTAGGAACTTATTACATTGAATATTCTTTATATTTTATCTAAATGAAGCCAGTTATTCTCATTGGAAATCTCTGTTGGCATTTCTTATATTAAAGCTGACTTTGAAGATACATTGAAATCAATAAAAGCCAGATATGTTTGAGAATTCCTGACTATATTTTTTGAAGTAATTGTCATTTGAGTGGGTGATTTCTATTGCTTTATGGAGGAATTTTTTCAAGGGCTTCCTAAAGCACTCAGAAGCTGTAACTATTATTCTTCTAATCTAGTTCATATCGAAGTAATTCAATGAAATTTAGCTTGATATGGTATGATAGTATGAAAAGATCTGTAGCACTCAAGATGCAATCTGATATATTTTAGCAAGTGCACAAAATGCCATTGTTTTATTCTGACTGGATTGGCACCTATTGTAAAAACTCTCCAAAATTCAAAATTACTTCCATGATCAAATTTTGATAAAAACTACAGTGAAAGAAAAATGAAAGAATGATATTTCATATGTATTTACACTGGAGTGAATCTCAGCGATGTGTTAAATGAAATCCTTTATCAGAGATAGAGAAAAAAGAAAACCTTATACACGTGGATGAAAATATAGCCCTATTGTTTTATGGAGTCATAGTTCTTTCAGATATTTCACAATTACCAGCCTAAAAGATGTATTGAGTGCAATTCTTCGTTTGATGAACCAAAACTGGCAGGTTTATGTTCATGTACATTCTCTGATTTCTGACATCCCTTAGTATAGAGAATGCTAGCAGAGCAGAGAAGGTCTATAAACTCATGCAGCTCTGAATTACAAAGGAGAGATTTGAGTGTCCCAGAGCTTGCAAAGGTCATTTAAAAATATGATAGAGGCCTGAACATAAGAAGAGCAAATTTATGTATTGTTACTCCAAGGGTTATTAGGGCGAGTATCAACAAAGAGGAAATGACATTTAAAGATTAAGGGTATTATACAATTCTATATATTAAATAGCTTTGGGAAGTACATATTAATATGATTTTTCCAAATCTCCTAAAATAAAGGTAAAAATTACGATTGTATCCTATGACTCTATGCACAAAATAGTGATGGCAAGAAAGGGAACGGCCCATTTCAGAGTTACACATACTTGTCTCTTAGTTTATTAGATACATTAGGTTTGAAATGCCTGTGTAGATTGTAATGAGGCTCTGAAACTTTCTTTGCAAGCCTCTGGGATTAGAATTATTTCTAATAGCAACATTAGCAATGATATTGTCAAATTAGTATGGTAACTAACTGAGCTTAAATATGGGACATGTTTACAATGCTAAGTATCATCATAACACTAAAGGGGATATAAAATATAAAGAGTAACGCTGGTCTATGACCAGTCTCACTCCCTAAAAATGTTAAAGCACAAATTAGTTTCTTAGGGATGTGCAGTAGTAGCCTCCTTTGTAGTAAGACAGATTTCCTGACTTTATCTTTCTTGGTTTGGTAGACAATAATATGGTGTTACACAATCCAGAACTTTTGAGCAAAGGATTCTGACAAGCTTATTTAATAGTAAATATTCCTTTAATGTCAGAGATAGTTTAACACTTCAGAGTCAATTGAAATCTTAGTTCATGTTTACTTCCATACCAAAGTAGTAAATCTGGAGATCTTCACTTCTGCCTAGTCATAAGAATTCATTTATATTTTAATGGTAATATAAAGCCTCTTACTCTCTCCAGAGGAGTAGATAGTCACGTTATGTCAGCAGTCCTATCTTATGTTATGAAATCACTACACACATGAGTAACATTTGGAACTTTCTGTGTTCCTATGGGAACTAAGGAACTAGACTAGGTACAAGGACTAAGGTAGCTTTTCTGCTTACTACTATTCTGGGAGTGATAATAGGATTTTAAAGGTATTTTTATCAGTGTAGCATAATATGTTGTTTTAATATATGATCTTCTACTTAAACTTTAAAATGAATCAAACATGTTTAAAGGGTTTCTCAAACAATGTGATGATGTGTACGTGTTGGAAAAAGGCCTTAAAATTACTCAGCAGGGGTCTAGCATATAGATACACAGCTTTTTTTTCATTAAAATATTTCTCAACTTTCCAAATGTTACTGGAATAATACTTTGAATTATATATATATATATATATATATATATATATATATATATATATATATGTATATATATATATATAGAGAGAGAGAGAGAGGATTTTAATCCAGCAACATGGCTACTCTGGCAAGGGATCACATACAAAGACCTAGGTTTCTGTCATGTGGGTGGAATACAGACATACCTTTAAGATAAAGCTAGTTTGTAGAAGGAAGCAGCAGACATGTTTCAAAGTAACATCTAATTGAGGAGGTGACAAAGTGATGAGTGTGATAAAGATTTGACAGATTAAGTAATAGATAGGATATGCCCAACTCTCATGAGAACAGCAGAGGAAAGAGAAGCTATTTAAGAGTCTTGCAGATCCTCTGAAGGCTTGACGCCCCAGCCTAGGGGAGTGCTTGGATGGTGAGGCAGGAGTGGGTGAAAGACTGGGGGAGCACACTTATAGAAGCAGGGGGAGGGGATAGGGGGTTTGTGGAGGGGAAACTGGGATGGGAGATGACATTTGAAATGTAAATAAATAAAATAACCAATAACTTTTAAGAGCCTTGAAGGGAGAGGGAGTCATTCATTTGGGAGTCAGTGCAGTGAGTGCAGTGCAGTTGAGTTCCTTTGAGGGTGTGTGAAATTCTATGTAAGTCAGCAGAGGAAGTCGAAGCCATAGAATAAGAAGGGGACAGAAGATTAGAATAGATTTCCATGGTTAGTTTAAGGCCAAGCAAAGATATTCAATGAGGAACTGAGAAAAGCCAGATTGAATCAATCATCTTGGAGAGGAATTTGAGCCAAAATAGCTGATTTGAACTAGTCAGAGTTCAGAAAGAAATAGAAAGGATGATTTTATTCATCAGTAAGCCTCCCAAATGATAATTACATCTGGTGAATAATGGATCCATTGACAAATATATTTAGCGGTATTTTATATATTTTTCTGCTCTTATTGTTTTGAATAGAAATTCAAATCTTCCTAGAATTGACCCCAAATACGCAATGAAGTTGCCTTTTTGTGTTCAGCAAAATATAATAATGCAAACAACCTGGATAGTCTATGATTTCTCATCTCAGTGGTCGATACAAAACTTATTCTGCCACCCGTTCTGCCTGGTACTTATTGCTGGGGCAGACTCTTAATCGGGCTGCTCCCGTGAAGACTCCATATCCTGATACATCCTAAAGAACCCACTGCACTCAGACCAGTTGGTAAGAAACCCCATCAATTCCCTCCTACAGTCCCAGAGCTGCTGATGGGAGCCTGGTGGACTCGATACCCATCACCCTCTAAAACCTCATCCTCCCGAATACCACTGTCCTTCCTTCCATCCCTTCTGCCCCTTGTACCTGGTCATTGCTTCTGGGAAGACTCCTAGTTGGTCTGCTCCCATGAAGACTCCATATTCCAATACATCCTAGAGGTCCCAGGTACACTCAGAGCAGTTGGATCCACTGCACTCAGAGGAGTTGAGCAGTTGAGGATCCTCTGCACTCTGAGTAGCTGAGGGTCCATTGCTCTTAGAGCAGTTGAGGATCAGCTGCACTCAGTGCAGTTGGACAACAGCTAGACTGCTCCACTGAAGACCATACAGTCCTCTCAGGAGATCTACTAAAGCCAGGGAAACAGATCAGCACCTTTTCTGCATCTGTGAACAGCTCTCAGTTAGAACGCCCCACAAGAAGTCTGATACAGCCAGAGTCCCAAGCCTGCCAGGAGACCTGAAGCAACCCAGGGACAAAAGAGGCAGACTCCATACATTCACCCAGAACAACAAACACCAGGGATATCCAGATGGTGAAAGGCAAGCACAAGACCATAAGCAACAGAAGCCAAAATATATCCACATCATCAGAACCCAGTTCTCCCACTACAGCAAAGCCCTGAATAAACCAACATATCTGCAAATTGGGAATCTCTCCTAAAATCCTATCTCAGGAAGATAATAGACTCCTTTAAGGAGCATATCAATAACTCAGTGAAAGAAATACATGGAAAACACAGATAAACAGGTGAAGGATTGAATAAAGCGATCCAAGACTTAAAAGTACAAGTGGAAACAAAAAAGAACACACAAATGGTATTTCTCAGTTGAGAATTCTTTGTTTAGCTATGTACCCCATTTTAATGGGGTTATTTGAATTTCTGGAGTTCAGCTTCTTGCCTTCTTTGTAAATATTGGATATAAGCCCCCTATCAGATTTAAGATTGGTAAAAATTCTTTCCCAAACCTGGGGGCCTTTTTGTCTTATTGACAATATCTTTTGCCTTACAGAAGCTTTGCAATTTTATAAGGTACCATTTGTCGATTTGTGATCTTACAGCACAGGCCATTGCCATTCTGTTTAGGAATTTTACCCCTGTGCCCATATCTTCGGGGATTTCCCCCACTTTCTCCTCTATAAATTTCAGTGTCTCTGGTTTTATGTGGAGGTCTTTGATCCATTTAGACTTGATCTTTGTACAAGGAGAAAGGAATGGACCAATTCACATTCTTCTACATGTTGACCGCCAGTTGTGCCAGCACCATTTGTTGAAAATACTGTTTCCCCACACACACACACACTGGATGGTTTTAGCTCCCTTTTCAAAGATAAGGTGACCAAAGGTGTGTGGGTTCATTTCAGGGTCTTCAATTCTATTCCATTGGTCTACCTGCCTGTCGCTGTTCCAGTAGCATGCAGTTTTTATCACAATTGCTCTGTAGTACAGATTGAGGTCAGGCATGGTGATTCCACCAGAGGTTCTTTTATTGTCAAAGATAGTTTTTGCTATCCTAGGTTTTTTGTTATTCCAGATGAATTTGCAAATTGCCCTTTCAATCTCAGTGAAAGGGCTGAGAAGCACTTGAAAAAAATGTTCAACATCCTTAATCATCAGGGAAATGCAAATCAAAACAACCCTGAGATTCCACCTCACACCAGTCAGAATGGCTAGGATCAAGAATTCAGGTGACAGCCAATGCTGGCAAGGATGTGGAGAAAAAGGAACACTCCTTCATTGCTGGTGGGATTGCAAGCTGGTACAACCACACTGAAAATCAGTCTGGTGATTCCTCAGAAAACTGGACATAGTACTACCAATTGATCCAGCAATACCTTTCCTGGGCATATACCCAGAAGATGTTCCAACTGGTAACAAGGACACATGCTCTACTATGTTCATTGCAGCCTTATTTATAATAACAGAAGCTGGAAAGAACCCAGATGTCCCTCAACAGAAGAATGGATACAGAAAATTTCGTACATTTAAAAACAAGGAATTTATGAAATTCTTGGGCAAATGGATGTATCTGGAGGATATCATCCTGAGTAAGGTAACCCAATCACAAAAGAAGCCACTTGATATGCACTCACTGATAAATGGATATTAGCCCAGAAACCTAGAATACCCAAGATATAACTCACAAAACACAAGAAAATCAAGAAAGAAGACCAATGTGTGGATACTTCATTCCTCCCTAGAATAGGGAATAAAATATCCAGGGAAGGAGTTGCAGAGTCAAAGTTTGGAGCTAAGATGAAAGAAAGGACCTTCCAGAGACTGCCCCACCCGGGTGGTCCATCACATAATCAGCCACTAAATGCAGACACTACTGCATACGCCAGCAGGATTTTGCTGAAAGAACCCTAATATAGCTGTCTCCCGACAGTCCCTGACAAATACAAAAGTGGATGCTCATAGTCATCTATAGGGCAGAACACAGGATCCCCAATGCAGGAGCTAGAGAGAGTACCCAAGAGCTGTAGGGGTCTGCAACCCTATAGATGGAACAACAATATGAACTAATCAGAACCCCCCAGAGCTTGTGTCTCTAGCTGCATATGTATTAGAATATGGCCTAGTTGGCCATTGTTGGGAAGAGAGGTCCCTTGGTCTATCAATCTAATCCCCCAGTACAGGGGAATGCCAGGGCCAAGAAGTGGGAGTGGGTGGGTAGGGGAGCAGGGTGGGGGGAGGGTATAGAGGACTTAAGTGATAGAACTTGAAATGTAAATGAAGAAAATATCTAATTAAAAAACACACAAATGGAGGCAAACCTTGAAATGGAAAACCTAGGAAAGAGGTCAGGAATTACAGATATAAGTATTACCAACAGAATACAAGAGATAGAATAGAGAATCTCAGGTATAGAAGATACAGTATAAAGGATTGACCCAACTGTCAAAGAAAATTCAAAACATAAAAAAAAAAAAACTCCTAACCCAAAGCATCCAGGAAATTCAGAACACAATGAAAAGACCAAATCTAAGAATAATCAAAATAGAGGAGAACAAAGATTACCAGCTCAAAGAACCTGAAAATGTCTTCACCAAAATCATGGAAGAAAACTTTGAAAACCTAAAGAAAGAGAGGAACATACAGGTTCAAGAAACCTATAGAACACCAAATAAATGGGACCAGAAAACAAAATCTTCTCATCACATAATTATCAAATCACTAAACACACAGAGCAAAGAAAGAATATTAAAAGCTGCAAGGAAAAGAAGGCCATGTAATATACAAAGGTAGACCTATCAGAATTACAGCAGACTTCTCAACAGAGATTATTTATGAAAGCCAGAAGAGCCTGATCAGAAGTCATGCAGACCCTAAGAGAATGCAAATGCCAGCCCAGACGTACTATACGCAGCAAAACTCTCAATCAACATAGATGGAGGACAAAAGCAAATTCTAACAGTATCTATCTACCAACCCAGCCCTACAGAGGATCCTGGAAAGAAAACTCCAACACAAGGAAGAATCCTGGACCAAAGAAAGGACAAGATATTAAGCATCTCACAAGAAAGTCAAAAGCAGAGAGCCACAAGCACATAAAGTCACCTACAAAAACTTTCATATCAGGAACTAAGAGTCATCTCTCTTTGATATCTCAATATATTAATGGACTCAAATCACCTATAAAAAGACATAATCTAGCAGGCTGGATATGCAAACAAGAACCAGCATTTTGCTACATGCAAGAAACATACCTCAACAAGAAAGACCAGCACTATCTCAGAGTAAAAGGATGGAAAAAGGGTCTTCCAAGCAAATGGTCCCAGGAAACAAGCAGGACTTGTCATCATAATATCCAATAAAATATACATTCATGCAAAAGTTATCAAGCATGATGAAGGAGGACACTTCATATTAATCAAGAGGAAAATTCACCAAGAGAAAAATCTCAATTCTGAACATCTATGCCCCAAATGAAAGAACACCCAAATTCATTTAAAAAACAAAAACAACAAAAAAAAACTTTACTAAAACTCAAAACACACATTAAAACCCACACAATAAGACTGGAATATTTCAACACCCTACTCTCACTAATGGACAGGTCATTGAAACAGAAACTAAATAGAGGCACAGTGAAACTAAGAGAGGTTATGAAACCTATGGATTTAACACATAACTACGGAATATTTCACCCCCAAACAAAAGAATGCACCTTCTTTTCAGCACCTCATGGTACCTTCTCCAAAATCGACCATATAATTGGTAACAAAACAACCCTCAACAGATACAAGATTGAAATAATACCATGCATTCTATCAGATAACCATGGCCTAAGGCACTGGTCTTCAATAAGAGCAAAAACTACAGAAAGCCCACATACACGTGGAAATGGAAGAACTCTTTACTAAATAACTTGGTCATGAAAGAAATAAATTAAAGACTTTCTGGAATTTATGGAAATGTTGGCACATTATACCCAAACTTAAGGGGCACTATGAAAGCAGTGCTAAGAGAAAAGTTCATAACACTAAGTACCCTGATAAAGAAACTGGAGAGATCTTACATTAAAAACTTAACAGTACACCTGAGAGAGCTCAAGAACAAAAAGAATCAGACTCACCCAAGAGGAGTAGAAGGCAGGAAATAGTCAAACTCTCGGCCAAAATCAACCAAATAGAAACAAAGAAAACAATACAAAGAATCAGCAAAACCAAAAGCTTGTTCTTTGAAAGAAACAACAAGATAAATAAACCCCTATCCAAACTAACACATGGGCCAAGAGGGAGTATCCAAATTAATAAAATCAGAAATGAAAAGGAAGACATAACAAAAGAAATGGAGGAAATTTAAAAAATCATCAGATACTACTATAGTCACCAAAACTGGAAAATCTAGATGAAATGGATGGTTTTCTAGAAAAATACCATATACCAAAGTCAAATCAAGAGTAGGTAAACTATCTAAACAGGCCCATACCACACAAGGAAATAGTAGTCATGAAAAAACTCCCAAACAAAAAAAAAAAAAAAAAAAAAAGGAAGGCAGGATGGAATGGATTTAGTGCAGAATTCTACCGGACATTCAAAGAAGACCTGATACCAATTTTCCTCAAACTATTCCATAAAATAGAAATAGAAGGAAGACTTCCTAACTCGTTCTATGAAGCCACAATTACTCTGATACCTAAACCACACAAAGACCAAACCAAAAAAGTAAACTTCAGACCAATCTTACTTATGAATATCAATGCAAAAATACACAATAAGATTCTTGCAAAACAAATCCAAGTACACACCAAAACCATTGTTCACCATGATCAAGTAGGCTTTATCCCAGGGATGCAGGGTTGGTTTAATATATGAAAATCCATTAACATATTCCAGTATATAAACAAACTCAAAGGAAAAAAAAATCACATGATCATTTCCTTAGATGCAGAAAAAGCATTTGGCAAAATACACCCCTTCATGTTAAAAGTTTTGGAGAGATCAGGAATTCAAGGTCCATACCTAAATGTAATATAGCAATTTACTGCAAACTATACTGGCTGGTTTTGTGTGTCAACTTGACACAGGCTGGAGTTATCACAAAGAAAGCAGCTTCACTTAGGGAAATGCCTCCAGGAGATCTAGTTGTAAGGCATTTTCTCAATTAGTGATCAAGGCAGGAGGTGCCCTTGTGGGTGGTGCCATCTCTGGTTCTATAAGAGAGCAGGCTGAGCAAGCCAGTAAGGAACATCCCTCCATGGCCTCTGCATCAGCTACTGCTTCCTGACCTGCTTGAGTTCCAGTCCTGACTTCCTTTTGTGATGAACAGCAATGTAGGAGTATAAGCTAAATAAACCCTTTCCTCCCCAAATTGCTTCTTGGTCATGATGTTTGTGCAGGAATAGAAACCCCAACTAAGACACAAACCAAAAGCCAATATCAATTTAAATGGAAACATACTTGAAGCAATCCTACTGAATTCTGGGACGAGACAAGATTGGGATGCCCAATCTCCCCATATCTATTCAATATAGTACTCAAAATGTTAGCTAGAACAAGAAAACAAAAAGAGATCAAGTGGATATAAATTGGTAAAGAAAAACTAAAAGTATGACTATTTGCAGATGATATAGTATACATAAGTGACCCCAAAATCTCTACCAGAGAACTTCTCCAGCTAATAAACACCTTTAGCAAAGTGGCCAGATATAAAAATAACTCAAATAAATCAGTAGCCTTCCTTTATACAAAGGATAAACAAGCTGAGAGAGAAACTAGGGAAACAAGTCACTTCAAAATAGCCACAAATAGTATAAAATATGTTGGCGTAACTCTAACCAAACAAGTGAAATTCCTTTATGACAGTAACTTCAAGTGTCTCAAGAAGAAATCGAAGATCGCAGAAAATGGAGTGATCTCCCATGCTCATGGATTGGCAGAATTAACATAATGAAAATGACCACCTTACCAAAGGCAATCTATAGATTCAGTGCAATCCCCAACAAAATCTGAACACAATTCTTCAAAGACATGGAAAAAGCAATTCTCATATTCATCTGGGAAGGCAAAAAACCCAGAATAGCGAAAACAATTATTAAAAATAAAAGAAGAGCTGGGAGAATCACCATCCCTGACCTCAAGCTTTACTAAAGAGTAATAGTGATAAAAACTGCATGGTATTCGTACAGAGACAGACATGTTGATCAATGTAATAGAATTGAAGGCCCAGAAGTTAAACCTCACCATTATGGTCACTTGATCTTTGGCAAATACACCAAAAAATATATATATAATGGAAAAAAGAAAATATCTTCAATAAATGGCTCTAGTTTAACTGGCTGTCTGTGTGTAGAGGAATGAAAGTAGACCCATATTTGTCACCTTGTACAAAGCTCAATTCCAAGTGGGTTGAGGACCTCGACATAAAACCAGATACACTGAATCTAAAGGAACAGAAAGTGGAAAAGAGCCTTGAACTCATTGGCACAGGGTAAAATTTCCTAAACAGAACTGAATGGCTCATGCTCTAAGATCTACAGTTGCTAAATGGGACTTCATAAAACTGGAAAGCTTCTATAATGCAAATTACATATTGAATAAGAAAAATTGGCAACCTACTGATTGGTTAAAAAAAAAAACAAAAACAAAAACAAAAAAATCCTTCACTACCCCTATATCCTACAAAGGGTTAATATACAAAGTATATAAAGAACTCAAGAAGTTTATCCCCAAAAAACTAAAAAACCCAATCAAAAAATGTGGTTTAGAATTCACAACTGAGGAATCTCAAATGGATGAGAAGCACCTAAAGAAATGTTCAAATTCCTTAATGATCAAAGAAATGCAAATCAAAACTACACTGATATTCCCACCTTACAACAATCAGAATGGAAAAGTTCAAAACCTCAGGTGTTGAGAGGATGTTGGAGAGGATGTGGAGAAAGAGGAACACTCCTGCATTGCTGGTGGGATTGCAAACTGGTACACCACTCTGGAAATCAATCTGGAGGTTCCTCAGAAAATTAGAAATAGATCTGCCTGAAGACCCAGCAATACCACTCTTGGGAATATACCCAAAAGATGCCCCACGATGCCACAGAGTCACATGTTCTAATATGTTTAGAGTGTCCTTTTTTATGATTGCCAGAACCTGGAAAAAAAAAAAAAAAAAAAAAAAAAAAAAAAAAAACAAGTTTTCCCACAACAGAAGAAAGAATACAGAAAATGAGGTTCATTTACACAATGGAATTCTACACAGTTATTAAGAATGAGGACATCCTGTGTTTTGCAGTTAAATGGATGGATCTAGAAAATATCATCCTGAGTGAGATAACTCAGACCCAAAAAGACATGCATGGTACATACACTCTAATAAGTGGATATTAGGGGTGAAAAAAGTACAGGATACCCAAGATATACAGTACATAGAACTCAGCAAGCTGAAGGGCCCAATCGAGAATGCCTCAGTACTACTTGGGAGGGAGAAGAAAGCAACCACATGGGGGAATGGATGTACCTGAGTGGAAAAGTGGACAGGAGCAGGGAAGAGGGGAACCTGATCTGGTCTTGGGTGGGGGAAAAGGACTGAAACCCCAAAGGCCAGCCGAAAGAATGTAAACAGACAACTTCAGGAAATAGGAGGTTGGAGAATGTGCCAGAGACCTTGGAGATGAGAGACTCCAAAGACTCAAAGGGAGGGAACTTAGATGAAATGCCAGACAGAAGGGAAAGGGAACTTAAAAAGCCCACCTCCAGCAGGAAGACAGGACATCAAGTGAAGGATGGGGTTGCCACCCCACAGTCACATCTCTGACTCATAATTGTTCCTGACTGAAAGAATTACAGGATGGAAATGGAGAGGAGCCTGAGGAAAAGAAGTTCCAGAGACAGACTTAAAGTGGGATCCAGGTCAAAGGGAAGTCCCAAAGCCTGACAATATTACTGAGGCTATGGAGGGCTCACAAAAAGGGATGTAGCATAACTGCCCTCTGAAAGACCCAACAAGCAGTTGAAAGAGTTAAATGCAGATATTTGAACTCAACCTTAATGGGCAGAAGCAGTTGACCCCTGTTGCTGAATTATGGAATTCTGAACAAAGCTGAAGAGAAGGGAGAGCCTGCAGGAGGACCAACAGTCTTAATTACTCTTGGCCCTGAGATCTCTCAAACACTGGACCACCAAACAGACAGCATACACCAGCTGATATGAGCCCCCCAACACACACACTGTAGATGACTTTCAGGTCTGTGTTAATTCAAAGATAATGCACCTAACCCTTAAGAGACTGGAAGGCCCAAGGAGTTTAGAGGTCAGGTGGGGTAGGGGCAGGGGCATCCACGTGAAGATGGGGTGGAGTAAGGGGGAGGACTGGGGTCTGGAGTAGATGGAGGGTGGATGGGTGGGTGGGGAACGGAATATGTGGTTTAAAAAATGAATTAAAAATAAAATTAAATCAAAAAAGGAAGTCACAGGAAAAAAATAAATTTATTCTAAATGGAAAGTAATTAAACACTGAGACCAGTCTATATAACAAAATCTATATTAAAAGGGCAAAGTTTGACTGACATGTTAAAGAAGTAAAAAGTCAAGGTTTTTAATAGTGAGAAGAAATCATGTCCAGTTGGCAATTTTCTCTCCAGTTCACACATGATTTTGTTGAGTTAGCTACATCCTCAAGTTAACAAACCTAAGAGAGAATGCTCTTTTTCATAGTTTCAGGGTTTTTGTTTGTTTGTTTGTTTTTATGCTTCCTCTGGAAAACAGGAGCTTGTGTACTGACCTGCTAAAATATGAGAGATAAAGGACATTCCATGTAATTCTCCACATTCAGCATAGATATAATCTTTCTATTCAGTTTAGCTTCCCAGAAAAAAACAACATAGTGTGTGTTTCCCCCTCCCCAAAAGATGATGAAAGTATCAAAAATGTCCTAATCAGGCAGTGAAATAGTACTTTATTGCTGTGAAGTAAATTAGGAGCATACTAACCACCTTTTATATTCTATTTTTAAGAGGTAAACTAACAAACTTTCCTTCTAACTATTCATTTTAAGTAATCAGATGTATGTACTCATTTTGTTTTCAAGTATTAAAATGCTATCTTTTATAGTAAATGAAGCAATATAAATAACTTTTCAAACAAATTAGAATGTATTTGTACAGAATAGTAATACAAAACTGAGGGAAATGCTAGAAAAACTGTAAAACTGTAAGATTTAGCTACCAAAACTTGAAACAATGTGGGCAATATGATCTTGACTCCAAAAAGCTCTATGCACAAAACAGCTAGAAAGATTCATAAAAAATAATATGTTTTTTTAAATATTAATGATTATTGTCTGTTTTTGAAAGACAGTGACAGATAATAGTTTTCTTTTTTCTCATTTAAAAAAAATACTTGCAGAGACAAATATATAACATTTTCAACTTTTATTAAAATACGATGCTTAAAGTGGAATGATTCAGCATGCAGTGAGTGAAAGGAGAAAGGAATAAAGCAAAGAGAAGAAAGCATGCCTGTGGCTTCAAGATTAGGGTGAGTGAAAAGGAGAAAGGGGAGACGCCATTAAAGTGAAAATAAATGGACTGAAACAGACTTTCTTCAAGTGATAAATCACAAGTAAAGTAGCATCTCATTTCATGCATGCCACATTTTACTTTATAGTGAGTGCTGGTAAGGATTCAATTTTCCATTACTATCCCAGGATTTTTTTTTTTTTATATCTACTATCAAATTCTCTTTCATTATTACTTTACTATTTTTTTTTCTCCATTGAGCTATACAAGTCCCTTCTTCAACAAACATATCATTTCAGTCTATACAATTTAAAGTCCTTACATCTGAAACTTTAGATACTGTTAATTAGGTTCTAATATATATATATATATATATATATATATATATGGAAACTACATCTCCCTTCAGTGTGTAGTTAGATTAAATGAATTTTGGTTCAATTGGCTCTCTAAATAGTATGTCCATAATGCTTTGAAGCACTTAAATATATGAGTTCATTAGATGTAGAACTCAATCAAAAATTCATAAACCCATCAAATTATGGATCTGGAGTAACTTGATAAAGGATTTAAGGACAAATAAGAAATTTTCAAGTGAAATAAAATGTTCATGTTTAAAAAATCAAAGAAAGGGGAAACCTTTTTTGTAAAACAAATGACTAATTTCCTTCTGTTAAGAATGAAAAGCTTTATTTTTAGGTATTTAATCTGACATAAGAGCTAAAGTACGTAAAAATGTATTAATGTAGTATGCATTTCAAAGAGCATTTCAGGAAATATTTTAAAAGAAGGAATAAATGATTCATTAAATATTTTTACAAACCCCTGAAGCACTTAGAAGCAAACTGTACATTATATACAAAAACATAATTCAAATAAATACTTTATAGAAATATGTTTGCAAATTTCAAGGTAACATTTCAAAACAAAAATATTTTTGCTAAAGATTCTTAGGGTAAATATATATATATATATATATATATATATATATATATATATATATACATGTATACATATATGTCAATAATTATGTCCTTTGAGAAGAATATATTTGTGTATTTATAATATGGAACTATAAAATTAATTAAATTAATGATAATTTCCCATAGGCTATATATGTCACTGTTATATATATTATATATATATATATATATATATATATATATATATATATATACAGTGTTCACAATATGAATATCAATTTCTTTTTATTAAATTTATTTATTCTCTTTACAACCAATTATCAGTCCTTCCTCTCTTCCCAGTTTCCCCTCATGCAAGTTGTCCCCCATCCACCCATCTGGGTGTCCCCACTCCAGGCACATAAAGTCTCTGCAGGCAAGGACAGCCCCTGCTCCAGTTGTTTGGGAGACGGACAGGTAGACCAAGATGCTCATCTGCTACATATGTGTAGGGAGGCCTACATCCAGCCAGTGTTTGCTCTTTGGTTGTTGATTTAGCCTCTGGGAGCCCCCAAGGGTTCAGGTTGACCTTCCTGTGGAGTCCCTATCCTATTTAGGTCTCTCAATCTTTCTCCCAATTCTATAGAACTCTATCTAGTGTTTGGGCATGAGTTTCTCCAACTCTTTCCATTGGCTGCTCAGTGGAGCCTCTCAGTTATGCTAGGTTCTTATCTACAAACATGACAGAATATCATTAATAATGTCCATGGGCTTGGTAACAATTTGAGGCAATCATTACTTTCCCATATCCTTAGTCTCTGCTCTATCATTTTTTTTTTAAAGATTTATTTTATTTATTATATGTAAGTACACTGTAGCTGTCTTCAGATACTCCAGAAGAGGGCGCCAGATCTCGTTACGGATGGTTGTGAGCCACCATGTGGATGCTGAGATTTGAACTTATCACCTTCGGAAGAGCAGTCGGGTGCTCTTACCCGCTGAGCCATCTTACCAGCCCCAAGCTCTATCATTTTTTATTTGTTATTTTATTTATTTACATTTCAAATGTTATCCCCCTTCCCAGTTTCCCCTACACATCCCCTCATCCCATTCCCTCCCCCTGCTTCTATGAGGGTGATCCCCCACTCACCCAACCACCACCCCCATCACTACCCTAGCATTCCCCTACGCATCTAGCCTCCACAGGAACAAGGGCCTTCCTTCCCATTGATGTCAGATAAGGCAATCCTGTGCTACATATGCAGCTAGAATCATGGGTCTCTCCATATGTATTCTTTGGTTAGTCGTTTAGTTGCTGAGAGCTCGGGGGGTGGGGGAGGTCTGTTTGGTTGATCTTTTTGTCCTTCCTATAAGGTTGCAAACCCCTCTGCTTCTTCAGTCCTTCTCCTAATTCTTTCATTGGGGTCCCCATGCTCAGTCCAATGGTTGGATGAGAGCATTCCCATCTGTATTGGTCAGGCTCTGGTAGAGCCTCTCAGGGAGCAGCCATAACAGGCTCCTGACAGCAAGCACTTCTTTGCATCAGCAGTAGTGTATGGGTTTGGTGTCTGCAGATGGGATGGATCTCTAGGTGAGGGAGTCTCTTGATGGCCTTTCCTTCAGACTCTGCTCTATACTTTATCTCTGTATTTCCTCTCTTGAGTATTTTGTTTTCCCTTCTAAGAATTGAAGCATCCCCACTTTAGTCTTCCTTCTTCTTGAACTTCATGTGGTATCTTTGGTATTCTGATCTTTTGGGCTAATATCTACTTATCAGTCAGTGAACACCAAGTATATTCTTTTGTGACTGTGTTACCTTATTCAAGGTGATATTTTCTAGTTCCATCCATTTGCCTAAGAATTTCATTAAGTCATTATTTATAATAGCTGAATAGTACTCCATTGTGTAAATGTACCACATTTTCTGTATCCATTACTCTGTTGAAGGACATCTGGGTTCTTTATAGCTTCTGGCTATTATAAATAAATCTGCTGTGAACATAGTAGAGCATGTGTCCTTATTACATGTTTGAGCATCTTCTGGATATATGCCCAGGAGTGGTATAGCTGGGTCCTCAGGTAATTCTATGTCCAATTTTCTAAGAAAACTCCAGACTGATATTACAAACAGTTCCATACTAACGATGAAAAGTACTAGAATTAATATTTCAACATATGAATTTGAAGAGGCAACAGCATATAATTCTGCTACATCCACTTAAGTAGCAACCCGCGTGACAGGCTGAAAAGTCTAGGCGCGGTCCCAGGGCAAAATGCTCATGGAAACTTAGTCTCCTGGAATTGTGGCATCCTGTATAAAGAATGCTCTAATGTCCTTGCTTTAGTTGGTAAACAGATCTGTGTGCTTTCCCCTAATATTGCTTCATTATAAGTGCTCCTAAGGATTCATATTTTAACATATAGCCAAGTTAGATTCTAAGCAGTCCTTGATCCAACCTTGAGCATGAATACCTAAGTCACTGCCCTACAAAGGATTTCCGCACTATCTAGGAATAAGGAAGTTTGCAGTTTGAGGAGGAACCAGACTACATACTTAGAATTATAGCTAACTGAGTTACAATTAACAATTGTCTAAGGGGAAGGTGGACTATACAATAGTCTACAATAGGAACTAGGGCTTCTAAGATTAAGTGGACCTTAGGTGGAGCTGGTTTTGATCCCAGTTGTTTAACATTGAATCTTTTCCCAGTTGGTTCCTGCCAGTCCTTTCTGTGTCTGCATTCCTTTGTTTTAAGAATCTACTAACCTCTAGTAACCTCATTGTATCCTGCCAGTGTGTCATCTAACTTTCCTATGTATAAAAGTCTGATGCTCAATTTGACAAATTACATTCAGATCCACACTCCTTCATGTAGTGTCTGTTTGTCATTTGCCGAATCTTTGCCCACTTCGCTCCAGAGAACTCAACCCACGCAGGCTAAGGGACCCAGAGGGTCTGTAGCATAATTCATTGCACTGAAGAATGAATGCAGGTACAAGTTGGGAAATCTATACTGTATAAGCACAATGCCATATCTGATGATCTAAACAAATATGTAGATCTTTATAATTAATAATACATAGTTAAAAGTTTTCCAATTTTTGTTCTCTTAAAGATTGAGCTTGCCTATTTCAAATCAGCAGAACAACTAAAATTATAACAAAATGATGGTTTTTAACACAAAATAGTTTAAATTGATCTCTTTCTAACTCACATTTAATAAACAATTCAATAATAATTTGTTAAATTTCTATGAATATGTAATTATTACATTTATTTTTAATTAAATATCATATAAAGCATAAATACAAATTCAACAGTAATGCATCTTTAGATTAGTGTCAAGACAATTATTATATGAGATGTAAGTCTGATTCTTTTGCCTTACTCTTAAAATATTATTCTAACTTTATGCCAACTATTAAATGATATTTAATTAAACAGCTATTTGCTACCAAAATATCAAGTATTTTAAAAAGTTAATTTTAATCATCATTAAAAACACTTCACATGATCAATGTAATGGTGAGGTAAACAAATTATATTTAGTATAAATAATGTTATGTTGTATTAGTTATTCTGGACATTGCTCATTATGTGCTATTCTAGGATAAGAAATGAATAACTGAGAATCCTTGATTGGAGCCTTATGGGTGTAACTTTGAATCCAAGTAACTCATACCTTAAAATACTTTGTGATAAGGAGAAAACTTATAAAATATTTCTCAAAGTTCATAATAGCAATGATCTGCTAATGATATAAGATCAAACAAGGGCTCCATAACTGCACTGAAACTTTTGTTAGATGTCAATAAGTAAAGAAAATCACTTAACTCATGGACTTCTTAGAATACTCTTCATTCTGTGTAAGACTTCAAAATGTGATGTTTATTTTTACATCCATTTATATGATTTATTACATTTATTGAATTACATATGCTTAACTACCCTTCATCTCTGTGATAAAGCCAATGAGATCATGATGATCTTTTATGATATATATCTGTATTATATTTACAAGTACTTGATTAAGAGATTTTCTTTCATCTCATTCATCTGTGACATTGACCTGATATTTTCTTTGAATTGTGTTTTTACCACATTTTGATATTAGAATAATTCTGGTTAGACATTTGGTAGAACTCATTCTTTGTCTTTCTTTATTTTTTTTTAAATTAAGTATTGGATATAATTCTTTGAAAGTCTTGGAGAACTATACTGTTACTCTATCTGACCCAGGGATTTAATTGGGGGGGGGGGGGATTTAGTTTTTTAATGGAAAACTATTCCTATTTTATTATCTAGTTTATATCTGTTTAAGTTGTTAGTATTTTCTTTACTTAACTGTGTTGATTTGGATGAATCTAGTAATCCCTCTGGGGATTTTATGTTGTTTTGTTTGTTTGTTTGTTTGTTTGCTTTATTTTATTTAGATTTTTCAATTTAATGAAATACCAGTTTTTAAAACACCTCCTTACAATGTTGTAGATTCAGTTATTTCTATTGTAATTTGTCCCTATTCATCTCTTAGTCTGTTAATTTGACTCTCTCTCATGCTCCCTCCCCTTTCAGTTAACTGGGCTAGTCATTTAAAAGGATCAGCTCTATATTCACTTGTGGTTTTGTTTGTTTATTTGGGTTTTTTTGTTTTTTTGTTTGTTTGTTTTTATTAGATATTTTCTTTATTTACATTTCAAATGCTATCCTGAAAGTACCCTATACCCTCCCCTCGACCTACTTCCCTACCCACCCATTCCCACTTCTTGGCCCTGGCATTCCCCTGTACTGGGGCATATAAAGTTTTCAAGACCAAACAGGTCTCTCTTCCCAATGATGGCCGACTAGGCCATCTTCTGCTACATATGCAGCTAGAGACACAAGCTCTGGGGGTTCTGGTTATTCATAGTGTTGTTCCACCTATAGCGTTGCAGACCCCTTCAGCTCCTTGGGTACTTTCTCTAGCTCCTCCATTGGGGGCCCTGTGTTCCATCCTATAGATGACTGTGTTTTTTGTCTTGCTTTCCTTATTTCTACTTTGCTAATTTCTGCTCTGCTTTTGTTTCTTCCTATCTACTGTATCTGGTTTGAGATTCTTCTTGTTTTGTTTGTTTGTTTGTTTGTTTGTTTGTTCATTTTTTTCCCAAAATCTAAGTTGAACCATTAGCTCATTTATTTGTGCTTGTTGTAAAAAAATTTAATCACTATACATGGTTTCTACTCTTCCTTTGACAGTATAGTTCCCAGGTAAAAGATACACACAGCCTATATATTTACAGTTAGCCTTAAATAACTTTCTTATAGATACCTCTAAGTTGTTATTATTTCCTATGTTTCATCTGAGCTGCTCTTAACTACAATTGGGTAGTGTTCAGCTAATCCATTTTAGCTTCTCATTTCTTCTCCTTTACTTTCCTCTTCTCTTCATGGTCCTCCTTCTACCCAAAGCCTATGAAAACTAAACCCCTCCTATGTCTCTTCTGCCCAACTATTGGCTGTTGGCATCTTTATCTACCAATGATTAACAACTTGGAATCAGGATCACTTAGAAAACATGGACTCTTTTGTCTGTGGAGCAACCAGTCTTTGGGGCCAAATATTAGCATTAGAATATAAGTAGCATTAGGCTAACCTACAACATGTGCCCTTTCTAAAATTTTAGGGTAGGAACTTAGAATGGTATATTCCTCTGTTAGAACTGTTTTAGTGTATCTCGGAAGTTTTGCTGTGTTGTACTTTCATTTTCATTTAGTCCCAGGATTTTTTTTTTTGATTTCTTGATTGCTTTCTTCTGAAACCCATTTATTATTCAGTAATATGTTGTTCAATTTCCATGAGTTCATGTAAGTCCTAGGAAGTCTGCTGCTGTTAATTTTTAGATTTTATGGTATTGTGATTTGATAGGATGCAAGAAATTATTTTTGTTCTTCTTTGTGTCAAAGGTATGCAAATAATTATTTATTTTTTCTTTTGTCTTCCTTTGCATTTGTTGAAATGTGTTTTGTGTTCCAGTATATGGTCTATTCTAGAGAAACTTCTATGGACTACTGAGTTGAATGTCCATTTTTTGATTCTTGGGTATAAAATTTTGTAAGTATCTTCTAGTTCCATTTAATGTGTGGCATCATTTCGTTTTGATATTTCTTTAGTTTTAGTTTTGTTCATGTGGTCTATTGAAGAAAGTGAATAAGAAACCATCCCTGTTAACTTATTGTGATTAATCTTCTACTTGATCTATTTAGTAGTAAGGCTTTCCCTGAAATTTCTACTTGGGTAATTGAGTTTTCATTTTTATCTTCATCTTTGA
>LR753306.1:940430-942025 GCA_902729485.2 Mus minutoides
GGCATCTGACACCAGAGCCAGAGATATCCCAGGACATCCACTGCACTCAGGGTAACTGACACCACAGTCTGAGGCATTCCGGGAGATCAGCAGCACACAGGGCAACTGAGCAACTGATCACCAGTTTATCTGCTTCACTGAAGACACCACAGTTTGAAGGCATCCCAGGAGCTCTTCTGTACACAGGGAAGCTGGGCAACAGACACCACAGGCTGAAAGCCTCATGGGGGCTCAGTGAAACACAGGGCAACTGACCCAACAGACTGGAATCTTCCCTGGAGTTCTTCTGCACACAGGGAAACAGAAACAACAGTCCATAGGTCCCCCCTAGAGAACAACTTTACACAGGACAACAGCTTCACTGTTCCTCTGCAGACCCAACAAGCAGAAGACCTCCCACAAGATCTATTGCAGTCAGGGCAACTGATCAAAGGCATCTCTGTTCCTCTACAGACCCCCCCCCCCCCGCCAGTTGGAAGGCCCCAAAGGAGGTAGGCTACATCCACAGCCACAGCCCTACCAGGAGAACTGAACTAACTCAAGGGCAAAACAGACAGACTCCAGGCAGAGTCACCCAGACCAGCAAACACCAGGGAAAAACAAATGGTGAGAGGCAAGCAAAAGACCATAAGCAACAGAAATCAATATATGTGGGCATCATCAGAACCCAGTTCTCCCACCACAGCAAGCCCTGAATACACCAACACAGATGAAAAATCAGGAAACTGACCTAAAATCCTATCTCATGAAGATAATAGAGTCCTTTAAGGAGAATATAAATAACTCATGGAAAGACGTACAGGAAAACACAAATAAACAGGTAGAAACCATTAAATGGGAAACAAACAAATCCCTTAAAGAAATACATGAAAACACAGTCAAATAGGTGAAAGAATTGAATAAAATTGTCCAAGACCTACAAGTGGAAATAGAAACAATAAAGAAAACACAAATGGAGGCAAACTTGGAAATGGAAAACCTAGGAAAGAGGTCAAAAATTACAGATGTAAGTATCACCAACAGAATATAAGAGATAGAAGAGTGAATCTCGGTTGTAGAAGATACCATAGAAGAGATTGAAGCAACTGTTAAAGAAAATTCAAGACAAAAACTACTAACCCAAAATATCCAGGAAGAAGCCTGGAGAGATGGCTCAACTGTTAAGCTTACTGACTATAATTCTAAAGGTCCTGAGTTCAATTCCCAGCAACCATATGGTGACTCATAACCGTCAGTAATGGAATCTGATGCCCTCTTCTCATGTGTCTGAAGAGAGCAACTGTGTACTTACATATATCAGATAAATAAATCTTGGAAAACAATCCAGGAAATTCAGGACACAATGAAAAGACCAAATCTAAGAATAATTGAAATACAGGAGAATGAAAATTTCCACCTCAAATGAACTGAACATGTCTTCAACAAAATCATAGGAAAAAAAAAAAAAAAAAAAAAAAAAAAAAAACCCCAAAAAAAAAAAAAAAAAAAAAAAAAAAAAAAAAAAAAAAAAAAAAAAAAAAAAAAAAAAAAAAAAAAAAAAAAAAAAAAAAAAAAAAAAAAAAAAAAAAAAAAAAAAAAAAAAAAAAAAAAAAAAA
>LR753306.1:942125-974634 GCA_902729485.2 Mus minutoides
AGAGAACAATGAAAGAATATTAAAAGCTTCACTGGAAAAGGGCCAAGTAACCTACAAAGGTAGACCTATCATAATTACACCAGACTTTTCAACAGAGACTATGAAAGCCAGTAAAACCTGGTCAGAAGTCATGCAGACTCTAAGAGAACACAAATGACAATCCAGGCTACTATACCCAGCAAAACTCTTAATCAACACTGATGAAGAAACAAAAATATTCCAGTACAAAACCAAACTGAAACAGTATCTGTCTCCAAGTCCAGTCCTACAGAGGATCCTTGAAGGAAAACACCAATAAGAGGAAGGTACCTGCACCAAAGAAAAGACAAAATATTAAACATCTCACAACAGAGCCAAAAGGAGAGTACCACAGGCACATAAAGCCACCTACAAAAACAAATATAACAGGAACCAACAGTCATCTGTCTTGAATATCTCTCAATAATAATGAACTCAAATCACCTAGGAAAATATATAAGCTAAAAGACTGGATATATGTAAACAAGACTCAGCATTTTGCTGCATACAAGAAACATACATCAATAACAAAGACAGTCACTACCTCAGAGTAAAAGATGGAAAAAGGTCTTCAAAGCAAATGGTCCCAAGAAACAAGCTGGAGTTGCCATCCTAATATAAAATAAAATAGAATTTCAACCAAAAGTTATCAAGTAAGATGAAGAAGGACACTTCATATTCATCAAGGGGAAAATCCACCAAGAGTAAGTCTCAATTCTGAACATCTATGTCACAAATGCAAGGGCACCAACATTCATAAAAGAAACTTCACTAAAGCTCAAAGCACATATTGAACCCAATACAATAATAGTGCAAGACTTCAACATTCCATGCTCACCAATGGACAAGTCCTTGAAACAGATACTAAACAGAGACACAGTGAGACTCACAGAGGTAATGAACCAAATGGATTTAATAGATATCTTCAGAAAATTTCACCCTAAAACAAAAGAATATATCTTTTTCTCAGCACCTCATGGTACCTTCTCCAAAATCGACCATATTTATAATTGGTCACAAAACAACCCTCAACATAAAAAAGAAAATTGAAATAATCCCATATATCCTGTAAGATCACCATGGCCTAAGGCTGGTCTTCAATAATAGCAAAAACTACAGAAAGCCCACATATACATGGAGATGAATAACTTTCTATTCAATGATAACTTGGTCAGGGAATAAAGAAAGAAAGAATTTAAAGACTTCCTGGAACAAAATGAAAATGTTGACACATTATACCTAAACTTATGGGACACAATGAAAGCAGTGCTAAGAGGAAAATTCTTAGCACTACCTGACCTGATAAAGAAACTGAAGAGATCTTACACTAGCAACTTAACAGCACACCTAAATGCTCTAGAACAAAAAGAATCAAAGTCACCGAAGAGAAGTAGACTGCAGGAAATAGTCAATCTCAGGCTTCAAATTAACCAAATAGAAACAAAGAGAACAATACAAAGAATCAACAAAACCTAAAGCTGGCTCTTTGAGAGAATCAACAAGATTGATAAACCCCCTATCCAAACTTATTAAAGGGCCCAAAGGCAGTATAAAATTTAACAAACTAAGAAATAAAGAGGGAGACATAGGAAGAGGAAAGGAGGAAATTAAAAAAAAAAAAAACATCAGATCAAAATATAAAATACAACAAAATATAACACCCCTTCATATTGAAAGTACTAGAGAGATCAGAAATATAACATCCATACCTAAAGATAATAAAAAGCAATTACTACAAACCAACAGCCAATATCAAATTAAATGGTGGGATACTTGATGCAATCCCACTAAAATCTGGGACAGGATGTGGATGCCCATTTTCCCCACATCTATTCACTATATTACAAAATACTATACTTAACCAAACTGGAAAATCTAGATAAAATAGACAAATTTCTAGACAGATACCACATACCAAAGTTAAATCAAGAGCAGGTAAACTAAGCACGTCCATATCACATAAGGTAGTAGAAGAAAAAAATAAATAACTAAAACCTCCCAACACTTAAAAAAGCCCAGGGCTGGATGGATTTAATGAAGAATTTTACCAGACCTTCAAAGAAGACCTGATACAAATATTCCTCAAAATATTCCATAAGACCTTCAAAGAAGACCTGTTACAAATATTTCTCAAAATATTCCATAAAATAGAAACAGAAGGAATAGAATTCATTCCATAAAGCCACAATTACTCTGATACCTAAACCACAAAGAACCCAACCAAAAAAGAGAACTTCAGACTAATCTCAGTTGTGAATATTGAAACAAAAATATTCATTTAAATTATTGCAAATAGAATACAAGAATACATTAAAATCATCATTCACCATGATCAAGTGGCTTCATCCCAGTGATACAAGGTTTGTTCAATATATGAAAATCCATTAATGTAATCCACTATATAAACAAACTCAAAGAAATAAATCACATGATCAACTCCATTGATACAAAAAAAAATAAAAAATAACAAAATACAACATCCCTTCATGTTGAAAGTATTGGAGAGATCAGGAATACAAGGCCCATACCTAAATATGATAAAAGCAAATTGCTACACACCAACAGCCAATATAAAATTAAATGGAGAGATATTTGAAGCAATCCCACTAATATTTGGGACAGGATATGTGTTACACATATCCCAGTGTAGGGCTTGACAGGTCGAAAGGCCTAAAAGCACTCATGAGACATGGTGTTTCAAAAGGAACTCATCTCCTGGGAAGACATTCTTACAACCCATATATCCCTGCATTAGTCTGGCTTATGGATCCACGCGCTCATTTAGTACGATTTTTATTATAAGCATAGAATGGACCCAGACATAAGCTAATCCTTCTAGAGTTCCAAAGGTCCTAGAGAATTCTTGATTTTCAGTGGGAATTCAGAAAACTATCTAGAGACAGGGAAACTATTTAGCATTACATAGAAAGGAGCCAAAGGAGCTCAGAGCTGGTCTGCAGAATGTTTGCTAAGCACAATAGCTTTAGGGAATAGATGGATTTCCCACTGAGAAAGGAATCTTCAATACAGCCAGGTATAGCAGACTACATTGCAGATTAGAAGCAAGTTGATAAATTCTTATAATAAATGGATATTCCGCCGGGGGTGGTGGCGCACGCCTTTAATCCCAGCACTCGGGAGGCAGAGGCAGGCGGATTTCTGAATTCTAGGCCAGCCTGGTCTACAAAGTGAGTTCCAGGACAGCCAGGGCTACACAGAGAAACCCTGTCTCGAAAAACCAAAAAAAAAAAATAATAATAATAATAATAATAAAATAAATGGATATTCCTTACAGATACTAAAAGTACAGCCAAGTTGCCTTCATATGCAAGAGTCTACCTGGGCCTAGGAAATAGGGGGGTTATGGTAATACATTATTCATGAGAAGGTCTGCTACCTCACTAGCACAGAACCCCCTGGTGCTAGCTCTCACAAGGCTCAAAGGAGTAGCACAAATTGTGACTAGGGTGTGAAATCCTTACTTGTCATTAGCTGATCCTAGGCAGAGCTATTTTTAATTACTGTAAATTTTGCCTGATTCCTGTAAGTCCTTTTGATGTATTCATTCCTTTTGTATTATGTCATGTTACTTGGTGGATGTATCACTCGCCTGGTTTCTTGTTTCCCTGCTGTATAAAAAAGTTTGATGCTCCATCTCACAATTACACTCAGATCCATACTCCCTTGTGTGTGTCTGTCACTCGCCGAATTCTTGCCCACTTGCTCCAGAGAACTCCTTCCACACAGTCCGGGGGCCTAAAAGGGTCTGTGGTAGATATGGATGCCCATTTTCCCCATATCTATTCAATATAGTACTCGAAGGGCTACCTCAAATTATAAGACAACAAAAAGAGATCAAAGGGATACAACTTGGCATGGAAGAAATACAGGCATAACTATTTGCAGATGATATGATAGTATATATACACGACCCTAAAAATTCTACCAGAGAAATTCTCCAGCTGATAAACAACTTCAGCAAAGTAGCCAGATATAAAATTAACTCAAATAAATCAGTAGCCTTTCTTTATACAAAGGATAATCAAGCTGAGAAAGAAATTAGGGAAACAATTCACTTCACAATAGCCACAGATAGTATAAAATATCTTGGGGTAGCTCTAAAAAAAATAAAAGTAAAAGACCTGTATGACAATAACTTCAAGTCTCTCAAGAAAGAAATCGAAGAAGATCTCAGAAAATGGAGAGATCGCCCATGATCATGGATTGGCAGAATTAACATAATATTAATGACCATCTTACCAAAGGTAATCTATAAATTTAATGTAATCCCCATCAAAATCCCAACACAATCTTCAAAGTCATGGAAAAAGCAAATTTCAAATTAATCCGGAAAGGCATAAAAATCCAGAATCATGAAAGCAATTCTTAAAAATAAAAGAATAGCTGGGGGGAATCACCATCCCTGACCTAAAGCTTTACTACAGAGGAATAGTGATAAAACCTGTGAGGTGTTGGTACAGAGACACACAAGATGATCAATGGAATAGAAGTAAAGATTCAGAAATAAAGCCTTACACATACTTGATATTGACCCCCCCCCAAAAAAAAAACCAAAAATATAAAATAGGGGGAAAAAGTATCTTTGATAAATGATGCTGGTCTGACTGGCTGTCTGTGTGTAGAAGAATGAAAATATACCCATATTTGTCACTTTGTACAAATTTCAAGTCCAAGTAGATCAAGGACAGCAATATAAAACCAGATACACTCAATCTAATAGAAGAGAAATTAAGAAAGAACCTTCAACTCCTTGGTACAGGGGGAAATTTCCTAAACAGAGCTCCAATGGCTTGTGCTCTAAGATCAAGAATTGAAAAATAGGACCTCATGAAACTAGAAAACTTTAGTAAGGTGAAGGACATAGTCAATAAGACAAATCAGTAACCTACACATTGGGAAAAACCTTCACTAACCCCATATCCAATAGAGGGCTAATATCCAGAATATATAAAGAACTCCAAAAGCTAATCACAAAAATAAAATAAAATAAAATAAAATAAAATAAAAACAAAACAAACAAACAAAAAAACCAACCCAATCAAAAAATGGTGTATAGAACTAAACTGAGAATTCACAACAGAGGATTCTCAATAGAGGAATCTCAAATGGTTGAGAAACACCTAAAGAAATGTTTAAAGTCCTTAGTGCTCAGAGAAATGCAAATCAAAATGACCCTGAGATGCTACCTTACAATAATCAGAATGGCTAAGATCAAAACCTCACATGTTAGTGAGGATGTGGAGAAAGAAGAACATTCCTCCATTGCTTGTGGGGTTGCAAACTGGTACAACCACTCTGGAAATCAATCTGGAGGTTCCTAAGAAAATTTGAAATAGATCTACCTGAAGACCCAGCAATACCACTCTTAGGAATATACGCAAATGGTGCTCTACCATGTCAAAGGGGCACATGTTCCACTATATTCATAGTGGCCATGTTTTTGAAATCCAGAATCTAGAAACAATCTAGATGTCCCATGACAGAAGAATGAATACAGAAAATGTGATTCTTTTACACAATGGAATTACTACTCAGCTATTAAGAACTAGGACATCCTGAGGTTTTCAGGCAAATGAATGGAACTAGAAAACATCATCCTCTGTTAGGTAACTCAGGCCCAAAGGATATGCATGGTATGTACTTACTAAGTGGATATTATAAAAAAAAAAAAAAAAAAAAAAAAAAAAAAAAAAAAAAAAAAAAAAAAAAAAAAAAAAAAAAAAAAAAAAAAAAAAAAAAAAAAAAAAAAAAAAAAAAAAAAAAAAAAAAAAAAAAAAAAAGATAGTATACCCAAGATACAGTCCACAGAACTCAAAAAGCTCAACAAACTGAAGAGCCCAAGTAATGATGCCTCAGTCTCTCTTGGGAGGGAGAAGAAAGCAATCATAAGTGTGGAGGTAGGGACTTGGGAGGGATAGGGGACAGTGCCTGAGAGGGGAACCTGATCTGGTATTGGGTGAGAGAAAAGGACTGAAGCCCTGAAGGCTAACAGAATGAATGAAAACAGGCAACCTCAGGAGGTAGGAGATTGGAAGGATCCTCCAGAATGTGCCAGAGTCCTGGGAGGTGAAAGACTCTCAGGCCTCAAAGGAAAGGACCCTAGATGAAATACCCTACAATGGGGAGAGAGAACTTGTAGAGCCCACCTCCAGCAGAAAGACAGGGTATCAAGTGAGGGATGGGGTTGCTATCCCATAGCCAAAACTCTGACCCATAATTGTTCCTAGATGAAAGAACTGCAGTGATGAAAAATGGAGAGAAGCCTGAGAAAAAGAAGGTCCAGAGACAGGCCCAAAGTGGGATCCAGCTCAAGGGGAGGCCCCAAGTCCTGACACTATTACTGAGGATATGGAGGGCTCACAAAAAGGGGCCTATCATGACTGCCCTCTGAAATACCCAAGAAGCAGCTGAAAGAGTCATATGCAGATATTTTCATCCAACCAGTGAACAGCAGCTGCTGACCCCTATGGTTGAATTATGGAAAAGCTGGAAGAAGCTGAGAAGGAGGGTGACCCTGTAGGAGGACTAGCAGTCTAAGCTAACCTGGACCCCAAGATCTCTCAGACACTGGATCACCAATCAGGCAGCATACACCAGCTGATTTGAGACCCCAAACACATATAAAGCAGAGGACTGCTGGGTCTGGGTTCACTCAGTGAAGATCTACATATCCCTCAAGAGAATGGAGTTCTCAGGGAGTTTAGAGGTCTGTTGAGGTTGGGGGGGGCATCCTTGTGGAGATAGGGAGGGGGGAAGGAGGCATGGGATGTGGAACAGTCAGAGGTTGGACCAGGAGGGGAACAAAATCTGGAGTATAAAAAGAAAAATAATAATAAAAAAGAAGGCAAGGGGTGAAGAAAGCAAGAGAGTGAGGAGAGGATAAGCAGTCCCTTTTATAGTAAGCAGGCATATCTGGTAACATGGGGAGGAGCCTAGAAAGAATGCTAACAATATTGATTCCCCTTTTAAAATACTTAATTTACTTAATATCATCATTTTATATCAAATTTCATCTCAGTAATCCTGGTTTCTTAAAAGACCTGGTGAATGTTTCTTCCCCAATGTACATATTTTTATTAATACTATAGATTCAATCTTCTCTTTCATTTTGGAGGAAGTAAAGTGCAAATAGTAAATACAGTTAAAAGGTACATGTGCATAAATGAAAGCCATGTAAAAATTAAAGTGATTTAGGCTTACAATTTTCAATATTTTTACGTACATGAGTTGTGTAAGGATATTGAAAAATCATAGTATTTCTAAATTAAAGATAAAAACATCTCTGTCAAGGTCTAGGTTTCTGATGTAGATCTGTCTAGCAACTTTGTGTAACAATGGTCTTATTTATAGGTTATAGTTGCAATAAACTTGATGAATTAGACAATAATTTTCACCATTTATAAAGTGAGTATTTTATGCTAAACACTACATTAAGCTTTCTGATTATATCTCATCTCCTAAATGATCTCATAATTTTTCTTACAATTATGTTTGTCTTACATGTTATGTAACAGGTAGAGGCTGAGGAACTGCAAAAACTGCCACAAATATCACTTTGTATCAATTCATGTAAGTTTTGTATTGTCTCAAAGAACAGATTTGTCCATACAATTATATTTCCAGCTTCCCTGTTAAATTTTCTGTCTTCAAGGAAGCAAACGTTCAATTACCATTTCTATCCTTAATAAAGAGAATATTTGAAGCTATTTATGCCTTGACTAAAAAGTATGCTTCCCCTTACAGTCAGCTATTAGATGGAACACAGGGTTCCCAAGGAAGGAGCTAGAGAAAGTACCCAAGGAGCTGAAGGGGTCTTCAACCCTATAGGTGGGAGAATAACATGAACTAACTAGTACCCCCTGAGCTCATGTCTCTACTTGCATATATAGAAGAAGATGGCCTAGTTGGCCATAATTGGGAAGAGAGGCCCCTTGGTCATGCAGACTTTATATGCCCCAGTACAGGGGAACGCCAGGGACAAGATGTGGGAGCGGGTGGGTAGGGGAGCAGGGCTGGGAGGGGGGAGGGTATAGGGAACTTTCTGGATAACACTTGAAATGTAAATAAAGAAAATATCTAATAAAAGTTGGAAAAAACACTCATACACATGAAATAAAGTAAATATTAAAAAAAAAAAAGTATGTTTCCCAAGGCAGTCTTCCAGTTGTTTTTTTGTTGTTGTTTTGTTTTGTTTTTTGTTTTTTGGTTTGTTTGTTTGTTTTGTTTTTTTGGTTTTTGTTGTTGTTGTTGTTGTTGTTTTTGTTTGTTTGTTTGTTTGTTTTTCCAGACAGGTTTCTCTGTATAGCCCTGGCTGTCCTGGAATTTACTTTGTAGATGAGGCTGGTCTTGAACTCAGAAATCTGCCTGCCTTTGCCTCCCAAGTACTGGGATTAAAGGTGTGCACCACCAGGCCTGGCTAGTCTTCCAGTTTTAACTGCTCTGATAACAATTGGAAAAATATCTACACTCCTTTAGAATCCAAATTGACAGTTAAGTGGAGGCTTTTATTTCTAGGTCTTACTAGGCTGAAGTAAGTGTTAAATCTAAAAGCAACTCAATTACCCCAAACTCCAAAAGACAGTCCAGGACTCTAGGTGGATTTCTGGCAGTTAAAAGCCAGCATTCCTCAGGAACTTGTAAAGCCAGTTCCCCTCTACTAAAGTGAGTTGGTCTTATCAAAGGCAGTAGAGACAAAGAGCTAGCTCTCCTGCCTATTTAGCATACCAAAGGTCAAACTGGCCTTCAGGCTTTCTTGGAGTTACAAGTACTGGTTTCCGTTCCTCAGTGCTCACTAACCCTAATCTCTTCGAAGTTCATAGGCTTCTCTTTCCCCACAATTCTGGATATGCTCCCTTGGTCTCTTTTGTTCACTCCAGCTCCTGTTCCTGCTCTACTTGTGTTTCTCTCCTGGACAAATATAGCATGTGGGTACCTTGTTCAGGCTACTTCTTTCTCTCTCTTGCTGTGAACTTTTACAGATGCCTCTGGGTTTTCTCTCTCATATCTATAATAAAAATCTTCCCTTAAGTCTACCATTGGACAGTCATATCTTCAAAGTATATAAGTAGCAGATCCCAAGTTCAAGGCAAGTACTGAAAATATAAAGAGTTTCACACAAACCTGTACTAAATAGTGAGGGCCAGTACAAACATCAACACCACCACCACCAACAACAAACAACAACAATAACTACAACAAAATGTCAAATCAAAGACAAAATATCTCAGACCCTTATTCTTTTCTACTGAATGATGCAGAGTGCATTATGGTGAGGTGGGAGGGGTCTCTTTCTGGGCCCAGGATGAGGTATGCCATCCTCCTGATATACCAGCCATACGATGGGTATAGTGTAGAGTTTATTCAGTTCATGAGAAGGGGAGTTGAGATGGGAGTAGAGACAGAGAAAGACAGAGACAGAGAGAGACAGAGAGAAGAGGAGAAGCCCTCAAGGAATACATTGTGAAAGAGGGAGGAGGACAAAAAGGAAGAGCGAAGAAGGGACCATGGAGAGAAAAGAGTCAGAGAGAAAGAAGGGCAGAGAGAGCAAGGAAGGGCCAAAGAGCCCCTTTTATAGTAAGCCAGGTCTACCTGACTTTTGCCATGTAACTGTTGGGCGGAACAGAAGGAGTACTAGCACAAAGTATGCAACATTTTATTCTAGGGATAATCACTCATCTGTGTTCATTGATGTTCTACTAATAATATATAAGAGCCCAAAATTGGAACCATTCTAGATCTCCATCTACTTACAAATATGTGGAGAGCTCATTTTGTTACTTCAAGGATTTTGGCAAAAATTTGACATTGGGCTAGGACAAGGAAGTAGGCTTAAGATCTTTATCATCTTGATAAGTCCCTGAATATCTTGGGGACTTTTGTTTAGGCCTTGTTCCTTGACTACATTGTTTATGCCTTATAACTGGCCATATTATTTGGATATACCAAGAATGATATAAAAGCAGACTGAAAAAATTAAACCTGCTTCAGTTCTTGCTGGAGTCATATTATAGTGCTAACTAATTGTCTCTCTCTCTCTTTTTTTTTTTTTTTTTTACTCCTCAGTCCCTCCCTTGAGATTCTGTTGGCTGACTGAGCAGACTTGGTCACAAATAGAAAATGAAAAATGGCGTATTTGCACAATAGAAAATTGTAGTGGTAGAATATTATAGAAATGCCTCTTATATTCTAAAACTCTAGAACTTTTGCTGGATGTCACATCAGAGTTAATAATATAACTTGAGGTCACTTAATAATTAAGACCACCATCCTACTATGTAAAAAACCTGTTTGTTTAACTTGCTTTTTAAGAGAATAATGAAACAATCAACCTTATTTGTTTTAGAACTCCCATAGAATCAGGTTTTATAATGTAAGCTAATGTCTAGCTGCAATCTGAAATTATGTATTCTCCCATGTACTAGAACAAGAACTATGTGTGTGAATACTCTGCTGAAAGCAGCAAATACAAAGGTTGAAAGCAATCTTCTAGATTCTACAATAACAGCTGAAATCAATACTGATTTTTCTAAACATATTTTTCTGGGTCAATTGTGGGGTCAATTAGAGCCAGTGACTTAATAATCACTTGAAAAACTCTATTAAAAAGTTCTGTAAAGTATCTCTTCCCCCATGTGATGATTTCTGTGATGTTCAATAAAAGAGCAAGAAGAACCATTTACTATAGAAAGAAACATACAGTCACACCATAGACAGTCAAGCATAGATACATGGCAGACAGACAGACATATACAAATACATATCACATACACACAGAGAGATATACAGCACACAAACAGTAATAGACACATAGATATCAGACAAACAAGATACACAGAGATACAGAGAAGACAGGCAAGGCACACAGAAATAGAGAGAAGACAGACACATACTCAGACACCTAGGCAGTCAACAGTCATACACAGACACGGGGACTGATACAAGGACAGATTCACACATAAGACAGCTTTCTTCAGGCAAGCACAGATTTAGACACATGCACCAGATAGAGGATGGAAGATACAAGGAATATTAAGTAGAGAATTAAACTATGAACTTGTTCTTAGTAAAATGACTCCAAAGGGATGTATTTTTATTTCTGTTCTTAATGCAACACCACTGGGTTATGGGTAACTCATATTTCACCACTAATTCATGTAATTTTCTCAAAATACTGTTCAGCTTTTAAGAAAAATGAAATTATATATATTTTTAAAAATCAATACTTAGAAAACATCATCATGAGTAAAGTAGTCCAGACATAACCAAATATTACAAGTTTTTTTCTATTATATGTGAATATAATATTTTTAATTTTATATATGTATGTTTCAATCAAAATAACCTTAGAGATTAGGTGGCTAGTAAGGGACCAGGAAGATGAGGATATCTTCTGAAAGAGTTGATAGAGAATACAGTGCTATAAAGAGATAAAGCAAAAACTAGAATAGAAGAATCAAATGGGGACAATTGTAGAACAGTAAATAAGGGAATATGAGAAGTGCCATCTAACACTTAAAGGTCTTTTTAAAAGTCATATGGAATCTGCTTGTATAGAACTTCCTAAAATATATACAAATATGAACAGTGCCAGTGATAGGTTATATCTTGTTTCAATTTATGGGTAAAAGTATGTTATTGACTTCTTATCCCCTCAAGTAACAGGCTTTTGCTAAAGTTCTTGCTTCCCAAAACAATCAGAGAGTAAAGCCTTTAAGTGCTGAAGACATCACTCCCTTAATCATCTGCCCAGGATCTTCTGGCTTTTATAGTCTTTGTTGAGAAGTCTGGTGTAATTCTGATAGGTCTGCCTTTTATGGTACTTGACTTTTTTTTTTCCCTTACTGCTTTTAAAATTATTTGTTTTGTTCATTTGTTGTTTTGATTATTATGTGACAGGAGAAATTTCTTTTCTGGTCCAGTCTATTTGGAGTTCTGTAGGCTTCATGTATGTTCATGAGCATCACTTTCTTTAGGTTAGGGAAGTTTTCTTCTATAACATTTTTGAAGATATTTACTGGCCCTTTAAGTTGGGAATCTTCACTCTCTTCTATTCCTATTATCCTTACGTATGGGCTTCTCATTGTGTCCAAGATTTCTTGGATGTTTTAGGTTAGGAAGTTTTGCATTTTGCATTTTCTTTACTGTAGTGTCAGTGTTTTCCATGGTATCTTCTGTCCCTGAGATTCTCTCTATCCCTTGTTTTCTGTTGATGATCCTTCCATCTATGACTCCTGATCTCTTTTCTGTTTTCTATCTCCACAGCTGTCTCCCTTTGTGATTTTTTTTTTATTAATTCTATTTCTATGTTTAGATCCTGGATAGTTTTCTTCAATTTCTTCACCTGTTTGCTTGTGTTGTCCTCTAATTCTTTAAAGGATTTTTGTGTTTCTTCTTAAAGACTTCTACCTGTTTTCCTGTGTTCTCCTGTATTTCTTTTAGGGAATATTTATGTCCTTCTTAAAGTCTTCTATCATCATCATGAGATGTGATTTTAAATGAGAGTCTTGCTTTTCCAGTATGTTAGGGTATCCAGAACTTGCTGTCATGGGAGAACTGGGCTTTGATGATGCCAAATCGTCTTCTTTTTGTTGCTTAGGTTATTGTGCTTGCCACTCGCCATCTCAGTGGTACCTCTGAGGTTAGTTGGTCTTGCTGTTTGTGACTGGGCCTTGTCCCTCCTGTGGGTCTGTGAGCCTGTGATCTTAGCTGTGTCAGAACTCATATTGAGAACAGCTCTCTCCAGGATGGAATTTGGGTGCAGAGGGATATGGGACAACCTTAGCTCCGGGGTGCAAATGGAGACTGGAAGGATCCTGTTCCCAGCTGTTTCAATGTTCCTGTGTCCTGTGTGCTCCTGATGCTCCCTCTTTGGACAATTATTGCAGCAAAAGTGATGATCTCACCTCCTGGGAGACTAGCTCTCTTCTGGGAGGGATTTGGTTGTGGAGGGCTGTGGGCCTTAGCTCTGGGGAGCAGATAGAGACTGCCTTGTGTGTGGTTTTTTTTTTTTTTTATTTTGAAGTCTTATATAAATAGGTTAGTCAATCATTTATTTTCTGTCTTTGCACCTACAATAAATTGCCCATTCCCACTTTATGACCTTTAGTTACCGGAAAGTGCCATCGTTCCTAACCTAGAAGGAATTATTTCTCTGTAAATTTGTTCCAAACCTACTTTCTTTTCCTCATGCCATTAGCCAGTGATAAATGAAGTTTTACAGAACTCTACTTTCAGTTTTTATTGTATAGAGTGCTTGAAATTACTTCGATCAATTTAGGAATTCTATCGAATTATCAGGAATTACAAAATCATCAATTTGTTAACACAGCCTTACAATATGCTGTAAATCTTCATATTAATTTTGTAAAAAATCTGCTCAATAGTGTGAGCTGATGCCCATGAATGTAATGCAACAGGAAAGGTATATCAGCAACAAGAATCAATTCTGGGATGACCCTTCTAAGGACTCTGCAATCTCAGAGCACACCCATTTTAGCTATGCAAAATGGTAGGCTATCTCCAGGAAACTCACTTGCATGACTTAGCCTTTCCTATATGTCTTCTGACAATAGATGGATCTACAGGAAACTGAACTCAGGTCCTGTGCAAGATCAGCAAGTGCTTTTAACTGCTGAGCCATCTCTCAAGCTTGAAAAATTTTACGTTCATAGAAATTACAAAATCTGAAATTTAGAGGGCTATATTAATATCTAATCCAAATTACCCTTTTGTGTCATAAGAAGTAAGAAAGAATTGTACAAAATTTCTTAGTGGAGCAACAATACAGAACTATAAAGTGCAGTTTCATAGTAGAAAATACAGATAACTTGGGAAAATCAGGTTGTATATTTGAAATACTCTTTAAATGAAACCAAACATCAGAAGGTGACTTATGAAAGATATGACATTGTGTAGCTAGGTTCAAAATCTGTATATATCAGCTGAATATGCAGTGTGGTAAGAGAGCTTATGCCTTGTATGTGCAATTGCTAAAGTTTTATCCTTGGGATGCGAAAAAAAATATCTGCACACATCTTATGGAAATTCAAATGAGAAGCCCAAAACTGAAAATTCATTAAGAAAAATATTAGTTTTCATTTTTTACCTAATTTACTCAGTCACTGTCAAATTTATAAAGATAATATGGAATAATTAGTTTTTAATTAGCATGTTAATTTCTACTCCTTAAAATTATATATATATATATATATATATGGAGAATAGAATAGTATAAGAAGTCTTCCTATAAGTATAATTAAAATCACTTGCTGTAGAAGCACTGTCATACCATGACTGCAAACATCCGTTTCATTTATGAGAAAACTCATTATATGGTTTCAGAAGGTCCCTCTTCCTGTCTCCAGCCTCTTCAAATAAAATATTTCCAGAAATAATATTGTGACCTTTTATTCATCCCAAACCTTTCATCATTGTATTTCAACTGTTTTTCTAAGGCTTATATATGAATATCTGGATGACAATATATTCTTGTAACTGAAAAACTCAATGGCCTTTAAAATGCCAAAGTCTTCAGATAAAGGGAACATTCTTTTTATTAATATTAACATTTTCTACAGAATGTGTTACCTTGTACAGGATTTTCAGCTGTATACACTTGAGTGGAAGTATTGAGTTTCTATTCAAAGGAGAATTTGAAATTTTCTGTTCATGCAAGTGTATGAAGCTTTCTCAAGGTTTTATATATATAGCACAGGAAACTGTCATTTCATATCATATGTTAAGCTATGTTACACAAAAATATACTATTAGAATGTTCCTAATATGCATCTATATCATTATATCATTAACATTGACATACACCATGAACCTTTGTCACCTTTTACTTGGAATTTGCACACTAGCTGATTGTTTTTAATTATAAGTGTATGTCTATGTGACTCAAAGCTACTTGGGTACATAAAACATTTGGGGACATCTTTTAAAAGATGGGAGCTGGTAAGTTAACTCAGCGATTAAGAGCACTTACTACTACTTTTCCAGAAGACAAGAGTTTGGTTCCCAATATCCACATTCTTGTTTCAAAGTTACTTATATTTCCAGCTCCAGGGGATCCAATACTGTCTTCTGACCTCTATAGACACTTGTATAAACGATGCATGTACACATTCATACAGAGACATGTACATGGATAAGAATGAAAATAAATCTAATAAAAAGGAAGTCAGGATGTAGAGAGAGTATCTTATGTATTGTATGGATGTATCACCAGACAATTATAAAGCCTAAGCCTGTAGGGAATTGCAGGCTGGTCTCCAGTCCAGCCGAGGTCTGAACCCCTATGGTCATAATTCACATTCATGACATGGTAGGCGTTCCCTCATGCTCCTGGAACTCTGGCCCGTGCCTAAGTTACTACTTCCCACAGCCCCCACAAGAGAAGCATGGTCAATAGTCACATAGACAATGGCCCAAGCTTCTGGCCTTCAGGCTAAATTTGTCCCCAGTTACCTAGCAACAGTAAAGACCATAAAAAGGGGTGTTCAGCCCCCTCGCTCCCTTACTCTTACGCTCTTACTTCTTACCCTTCACTCTCACCCTCTCTCCCCTCTCTTTCTCTTCTTTCCTCTTTCCTTTCTCTTTGTCTTCTCCTATCTTCTCTCCTCTCTCTTACTCTTTCTCTCTAGCCTTCTCTCTTTCTCTGTCTCTCTCTCTCTGTCTCTCTCTCCCTTCTCTCTTTCCCCCTGCATTTCTATAATAAAGCTCTTAAACCATAGAGAGTCTCTGTTCCATCAAGATCCACTGTGCACTCTGGTCATTGTTGGGAACCTCTTTTTATCCCTCTCTCTTATAACCCCGGGGCTACAGGGTATGGCCCTGGGGCCCCCAGATCGGGGGCTGCCCCTTCTCCACCCCTTGCCGAGTGGGGTCAGAGGCTTAGATGCCCACCCAGAGCCAAGTGGAAATTGTCCAGCAGCCCTCCAATGCTCGCGTCCATCTGCCCAGACCACAGGAACTCTGGCCAGATATCGGGCCTGTTTCTTTTCCCCATCTTCCCCAGGGCCTTTCCCCAGGCCCCCCTTTTATTTAGTTCCCAACATAAGCATATGTCTTGGTCAGGAAATAGAGGCGAAACACCTAGGAGACAGGAAGGATTCTGGGATAGAGCCAGGCCCAGGAGATCCACTAAGGGAAGATAAGACTAGATGGAGTCATGACACCTGACCAGTGGTAACCAACCGTGTGGCAAAATGTAAATTAAAATAAATGGGGTTTTTAAAGTTATGATTCTAGTGAGAGAATAGCCTAGCTATATAATCAACGAATTTGTAAATATATTTTGAGTCTGTGTCTTATTTCTTCTGAAAACATGGGGCTAAGGGTAAAACGCGACCTACCTTCTATAGCAAGAAGTTTTATTATTCTTGAAACTGAAACCTATGTATAAAAAAATTACAACACAAATTATGTTGTGTAGGTAGGGTTATAAACCAGTGCCTTGAGTAGTAATTCATAATTCACATTTATAAAGTAGAAAACCATTGCTACTCAATTGAGAAATGCAAAATTTTAGCTAAATTCCAGATCCAATGAATTGTTTTGTTTTGTTTCATTTTAACAAGATTCTAAATGATTTTATACTTGTTAAAATATGAGTATGACTGGAAAAATAAATGGTTTGGTGTGACTAAAAGAAATCATGTCAGTCTTTTCTCCCAGAACAGTAGAATAAAACAGATGCCTTATAGTAAGTTCATGATTTATCCTCCCTTATTATATTCTTAGTCTTGTTGGTATGTAGCCTCTATTTCTATACCTTGAGTGAATTCCCACATTTTCACTCCTGATATTTTTTTAACTTATTTTAGAAAATGTTTCCTAGTGATCCTCTCCTTTTGTTTTTGTGTGGGAATTTTTAGAGAGTCTCAATTTGTAACCTGGGCTGGTATGGAACTCATCATGGAGCTCTGTATTGCTTTATACTCATGTAATCCTCCTGCCTCAGCCTCAAAAATTCTGGGACTACAGCATAAATCACAATGCCAGGCTATACCAGAGAGAAATCTTTACAACTGTGATATTCTTTAATCATATTGGCTTAAGGTTCACAGTTGAGCAAATTTAACTATGAGTAGGCAGAATTATATTTAAGTATATATTTTGTTTTCTATCTATCTATCTATCTATCATCTATCTATCTATCTATCTATCTATCTATCTATCTATCTATCTATCTGTCTATTTACCTATCTATCTATCTACACACACATACATATACATATACATATACATATACATATACATATACATATACATATACATATACATATACATATACATATGAAATTTATCTATTAAATAGCACTCTGACTTTCAAGACTCTCTAAGGTCAGTCAATGAACTTCAGGATACTAAACCAAAATGAGAAGTTCGGCCTTTCCCAGATAACATAGTATGATAGAATTTGCCCACATAATATCTGTTACCATTTCTTCTATATGTAAAACAGACATATCATTCCACCTGACAAATGACATATGTTGAGGCTGAAATATGTAATCTGATGTTTTCACAATCTTCAAGTCATCTGATTACACTAAAAACATTTGTTGTCACCAGTAATTATCCTTTCAGTACATACTTTGGAGGTTTATTTTATTGCATGTTTTTCAGAAAAAAAAATGATATTTCACATTCTTCACCCCGTTCTTATATCTATTCTCTATTACAGTGCATGATTATCTATAAGCACAATAATTTGACATATTCACCTAACAAACTGCTATTATGATTTAAATTCCATGTATAAATTATATAATTATAATTATAACAGAAATGATTTTATATGAATATATTAATTCAATTTTAAAAGTTGACAATTTAAAAATTTATATTTCTTGAAAAATATGAACTAAAAACTTAAGTTTGAGGAGTGTGTGCAAATAAAAATGTAATTCCAATCTAAAGCATAGTTATGCTACTCAGAAAAAAAATAGAGAATTAATTTGAATTTTAGTAATCAGTAATAGGGGTTATGAGGTGTCAATTATGTTCCACATATGACCTTTTTACATTTCTAGGTAATGTACCTCAATTAATTGTCTGTGGCATCATAAAAAACCCTTTTCATTGCAGCATGACTATGAAAAGCAATAAAATTCTTTCTATGCAGCTGAAGTATGAAATGTACAACTGACCTTAGCACTTAGGAGTAGCTCACTGTGTTAATGTAGATTTTCTGTTGGCATAAATTACCATTAAGTCAAAAGTATGAGAAGCTCAACTAGTCACAGTGAGAGTTGTGAAGTCATAGAAATGCCCATGCTTTTAAGTTGCTATTATATTACCTGCTGTGTAAATATATAATGAAAATTAATTCAGAATGATCTAGCTACCATAATGAACTACACTGGAAATACTATTTTTGAAATAACTTTAATTCTCATTAAAGGATTTTTAAATTGTTTCTGAAATTTTCAAAAGCTATGAAAATAGTAGAAAATACTTGCTTGTCATTCACTTATTTATCCTAATATGTACAAATTAACTTATTTTCAATAAAGTAATAATAAAAACAGGAAACTACCATTATTATAGGAATATAAGCATGTTTCTTCTAGCTTTTAAACAATGAGTAACAATGGAGAAAATAAATTAAAAGTGTCATAACTGGGCTGGTATTGAGGATAAGATACCAGGTAAGCCTAAATTTTTGAGAATTTATTTCCGAGAAAAGGGGTAGAAAATAATACAAGATTCAATGACAATAGTGATAATCTAGGATTATACTGAGCTGTCACATATAGCTGCATGAACTCTACTGTAAATGCATAAATACCATTTCTGTGAAGAATTTTACACAATCCATTCTGCTTTCCATGATTTAATTTGTCACTATATGAGACTTTAATATGAATCAACTCACTAAGTTCCAGTAACTGGCTTTGTCTTGATATTCCCTATCATATAATTAGAGAGAAAGTTTAGTAAAGATTAACCTGAGCAATTTTCTGTCCTAAAACTGACTTATCATCTATTGAAACCCCAGAATAAGTGATCTTTCCATTATGTAATCTTATGAATTTTAGTGCTATCTTTCCATAAATAAAGTAGGATTTTATTTTGCTATTCTCTAGAAAAGACAGTACACAGGCACATGCATGAATGCAAACAAGCACATAGAGGGTTTTAATTTGTATAATGTAAGGTTGCCCTGCTCTCAGAAATCAAACGTTTTTAACTCAACATTTCAGTGATAGTAAATAGAGATATTTTGTCTTATTTTCCTATTTGTATCCCTTTCATTTTCTTCTCTTTCCATATTGCTCTGGATAGCTCATCTAGTGCATCTAAGGCTATATTGAAAATGATTAACAGTGGTACACACACATATCTCGATCCTGAATTTCAATGGAATTTTTTTTCAGTTTCTATGTAGTTAGAATGATCATTGTGAATATATGACATATCACTTTCATAATGCTTAGGCATGTTCCTTCTAGTCCTACTCTAGGACTTCTTTCATGAAAGCACACTTAAGTTACTCAATGTCTTTTTCTTCATATATTGAAATGTCCAAGTGTTTAATTTTCTTCAAACCCATATATATTATTTAGTATATTTACTGCCTTTATAAGTTGAAACTTTGTTCTCAAAATGAAAATAACACATTCTCCAAAACAATGATGAAAACACAAAACACATCTTTTACCTTTTGTTATTCCAGTCCTGAAAAATGTTATAGGCTTAAAGGTACTGCATGAGTAAAACAGTTTTTTTGGTTTTTTTTGTTTGTTTGTTTGTTTGTTTGTTTGTTTTTCGAGACAGGGTTTCTCTGTGTAGCCCTGGCTGTCCTGGAACTCACTTTGTAGACCAGGCTGGCCTCGAACTCAGAAATCCACCTGCCTCTGCCTCCAGAGTGATGGTGGCACACGCCTTTAATCCCAGCACTCGGGAGGCAGAGGCAGGCGGATGAGGCCAGCCTGGTCTACAAAGTGAGTTCCAGGACAGCCAGGGCTATACAGAGTAAAACAGTTTTTAAAAGCCCTTATTTAGTATCATTTTCAAAAACTCTAGATTATAGATATGTAGAATTGCCTGCTGCATGAATTCTGTGTTTGACCTTCCAAAAGCAATAATAAATTAATTGTGGCACAGGAGGAAATTCATGTTTGGTACTATAAATCTGGTCAAAATTCTACTATGTCTGGGAAGGTCACAAGGTTTTCAGAGGAATTTATTACAACATTTTGCTGAATGAAGATAGTTCAAGCTTAGCTCTAAATATTTATGTCTGTACCTTCAGATTAGTACTAATCTTACCACTTTGTAATAAAGCTTCTGTTTATATTTGGCTGAGCTTAATATAGAGAATCATAACTGATTACATGGGTGAGAAGCAGTTATGTGCTTGACTTTAAATGAATCATCTGTAGCCTAGAGAACATTGCACAAAAGGGCCAGAAAGCATGTAAGAACTGAAGTGTATAGAGGAGTCCTAGGAAAGACTCTATTGGAAGTATAACAAGGCCTTTCCATTATGAGTGTACAGCAGTTGATGTTACTTTCCCAAGGCCTGAACAATAAAAACACATGAAAGAAGAGTGGGACTACATGGGAAGAGGGGTAGCAGCAAAAGGGTGAAGGATACAAAAGAAGGTGATGGGGTGTGAAAATGATCTCAACACTGAACGCATTCATAAAATTTTTAAAAAGGAACAAAACAATAAAATTATTGAATTGTAAAAAAAGACTGGCTAGCTACAAATTAACAATAATTTAAATAACATGGCCTTGTGATTGAAAAGCTTAGAGAGACAAAATAAAATTATTAGGCTTCAAATCTAATTGCTTCTTCTGCTCTTTGATCTGGGGCAAATTATCTGATTTCTCTTAGCTTCATTTCCTGCTCTATTTTATTATGAATATGTAATGTATGCCATCACTATTGGTCTTGCAATTTTGTTAATATCTAATGAAAGTGTAGATTTGGAACACTTAACAGTATGTAAAATAAACAAGAATGAAGTTGATACCATTAGTTTACTTTCTTATCCAATTTTAGATTAACAAGGATTGAGAGATTTGTAGAGTTGAGTTAGAGTTAAGATTCACTGTTAAGGAAGATGATAGAACACAAATGGTGTGAAATGAGAAATGAGAATAAGGAAGAAGGAGAAGAAGTTAGGGAGAAACAAGAGAAAGTAGAGCAAAAAACAAAGTTTGGAGAAGGACAAAATAAGCCAGAGGAGATGTGGCAAAAATTTAACACCAAGAATGTTTGAAAGAATCATATAGAAACTTACTATTTTATAAACTTCACATGTATATATATATATATATATATATATATATATATATATATATATATATATATATATTTGTGTGTGTGTGTGTGTGTGTGTGTGTGTGTGTGTGTGTGTGTGTGTTTAATTATGGCTACTCTACATGGGGGTTTATGCTCCTTGAAGCCAGAAGTTTTCAAATAAAAAAACCTAAAACAAAGTGTAGTATATTTTATTTTCAGTTGATGATCAGAGATTTCCTAGAATTCACCAAACAATCCAGAATTCAATTGATCATCCAAACCTATTATGGTATAGGCATCATAAATTGAACTCACTGAGTTATTAAAAACAAAATAATGAGTTATTAAAAATAAAACAATGAAGCCTGTAAAGTAACTTTTATTCACCTGGTGTAATTGTCTTCCTGGAGGCTTACTGCTGACTAACCTCACCCTTTTTATTTTTTTCTGAACTCTGACTGGCTGGTTCAACTCAGCTCTTCTGGTTCCAACACCTCTCTAAAATTCAATCCGATTGATTCAATCTGGCTTCTCTTAGCTTCTCACTGACTTGCCCTGCTTCGTCTCAAACTAACTCTGGAAATTTGCTCTAATCCTCTGGATTCTTCTTATTTTCTCTCTTCATCAACCTCTGCTGGCCTGCAATGAACTGCATAAACTCAAGAATCATCTCATCTGCACGGACTCCTACCTGACTGACTTTCTCTCCCTGTAAGGCTCTTAAATAACTTCGCTTTCCTGTGTGGTTCTCATGACAATCGGGCATATCCTATCTCTGACTAATTCTGTCAAATCTGTCTCTGATTTGTTACTTTGCTCCTCAATTAGATGTCACTTTCAAACATGGATGCTTCCTTCTACAAACTAGTTTTACCTAAAAGGTGTGTACTAAGGCTGTGACTGTATTCTAGTCAGAGGGATTAAAGGTGTGGTATGTCTACATTCCAGATGGATCACACAGACCTACATTGTTGGATGTGAACCCTTATCAGATTAGTCATGTTGCTGGATTAAAATTTTTATACAGAGGCCTGTAATTGGGAGTATTTGTGGAGATGGAGAATGGATCTTGGAGGAGTTACAGAGAGGAGTTGGGTATAAATATGACCAAAGTACATTGCATGATGGTCTCAAATAATTAACAAATATATTGTAGTTTAAATGATTAATTGGAACAGTTAATTAAATCAAATGTACTGCAAGAAAACAATTTGAATAGTTATTGAAGAAATTAAAATTTAACTAGGCATTATGCATTTTTATTTGCTTCCTAATAGCAAATTTAATAGCAATATATTCTTATTTGTATAATGCATTAAACATTTTAAAAAGTAATTTAACACATTACTTAAATAAATGAAATATTATAATAATTCATACAGCATTGCATGTATTTTGCATTCCCTGTACTGTACAGTAAATGAAACTTAGTTAAGTTAAATCATGTATCAAATGTTATATATCTGGAGTTATATATAAAGTATCTGAGTTTAAATGTTTTGAATTAAATTACCTGGGGCTTTGTTAATAATCATTTGTTCAAGTATGTCTTAAAATTAAGAATTACCTTTTTTTTATTATTTAAAACAAAATTTAAACTTAAGTATACTGTAATCACATTCTCTCTCTCTCTCACACACAACAAGTTCTTCCAGTCCATCTCTGTCTCCTTAACCACTCAACCTTAAGTTCTTTCTCAAAAGATAAAAACCCAATGCAACAAGAACAAAAAATTCCCCCACAACAGGAAAAGAAAATAACATGCAAGTGGATTAAAAAAAAATAGAAAACAAAACTGAAACACAGAAATGTAACAAAATAAAGCTTGTAGGGCCCATTATATGTTGGACTTATTTTCTCTCTTCTAGCATGTGCAAGTGAAATGTAGTTGTTAATCTTTGCTTTAATGGCTAAGTTTCCATTCATTCATACATTCATTAAAAAAAAGAAAAAAGGGGAAAACTAAAATATAATAAGATAAAATTAATCTATCTTGGACATGACTAACCAACAGAAGAAAAAAAGCCCCAGAGAAGACACAAGAAACAGAGTCCCACTAGTATACATACTTGGGAATCACATAAAACACTAAACTGGAAGCCATAATATATATGCTGAGGCCCGAGTGCAGGCCCATGCATGCTGCTTCAGTCTCTGTGAATTCATATGAGCTTTGCTCATGTTGATTTACAGGACATTATTTTTGTAATCTCTTTCATACCTGCGGCTCTTACATTCTTTCTGTCTCTCAACAGAATAAATAAAATATGTGGTACATTTATAAAATGGAGCATTATACAGCCTTTAAAAATGTCATCATGAAATTTGTAGACAAATAGAACTAAAAAGAAATCATACTAAATGATGTATCCCAGAAACATAAATACTAAAATGGTATTTATTTGCTTATATGTGGATATTAACTGATAAGTCAATGATAACCAAGCTACAAATTGCAGAATTACAGAAGGTAGAGAGTAAGGGAATAGAGGGAACAGATAGATCTACTTCAGAAAGGGAGAGTAGGTAATTATGGATAAATGGGGAGACTGGAATGGACCAATAAAGTAAGAAGGGTCAAGAGGGTAATATGCAGAGAGACAGCTAAAATTATATATATTTAAGGGATTGTGTGGAAACCCAATCATTATAAACTTTCTAAAAATACATAAATATATGAAGGCAATCTAAATGAATCTTCCCAATAATGGAGATAGACAGAGTCCCAACTGGTCATCTCTTGTCATCAAACAAAGAGTACTGTACCAAGATTGAGCTATATATAATTGAGTGGCCCAAAGTGCCTACACTGGAATCCCCCAAACAACCCAGGCTTTTGCTGAAACTACAGGTTTCTTCAGAAACTGACAGCAAGGCTCAGTTGCTGAAGACACCGACACAACTCATTGAACATGGAGATATTAAGGTGGTGCTTATAGAACCTCCATCCCTACATTGTTTTAGTATCTTTGTAGAGGAAGATATTCAGCAGGCTAAGAAAAGAGAAAAGTAAACACAAAATCAGCCAGGAAAGCCACAAACTCTTTATCTACAATAGTATACTGCCTACAATATATGCAGAGGCAGTCCTAGCACAAAGCTTGTAGGAGTAACCAACCACTAACTGACTTGGCTGAATGCCCACTCCACCATATGGAACACAGAAGACACTGCTTGAGTGACTAAGAACATGAAAGTAAATATTCTAGGGACCTAGACTAAAGCCTGTAGTTCCCTTTCAGCTAGAAAAAATTACAGACCTAAGTCTATGATTTATATATAAAAGCATATTTATAGTTCCAGTATTGCTTATTTCTACATATAGCATAATCTTTGAGGACTGATTGCTCATCTCTTATTTCTTTCCTATTTAAGATGAATTTTAACTTAAATCATTAACCAAATCTTGGCTAAGCCAAATGCATGTATGTTTATCGTAATTTAGTCTTTCTGTTTTAGATATCAATGTATTTATATATTGATATATACCATTTTTATATTTTATCTTATATTTTTATATGCTTCATTAATTTATATATTATACATACCATTATAAATATGTGTATTGATGAATAAAACTTAAAAAGCAAACAATCCTATGAAATAAGGCTAGTTTCTTCAAAGTACTTTCAAAAGCTTCAAATAAATGTCTTTAGAGATAGATAGCTCAGTGGGCAAAGGACTTGTCACAGAGCTTGATGGCAGGAGACCCAATCCCTATTATCCAATTAAAAGTCCTATCCAGTAATCAAGTATCTACAATTCCAGTGCCTTCTAAAGGAAGATAAAGGGCAGACACAGAAATCCCAGAGGACAGCAAGCCTGATATATGTAGCAGTGGAAAATAAAAGAGACCCTGACACAAACAAGGTGGATGGAAGATAAAAACTGGTACCTGAGTTTATCCTCTGATTTCCCCATGCAGACAGTGCACTCTCACAGTCTCCAGCTCTCCAGAGGAAGAAAATCATACATGCATGTGTATAAACACAATGAACACACAAAAGTTAAGTAAAATGGTGATTATATGATGGATTACTTAGTTCTGATAATAACTTACATATTAATATTATGTTTTGGAGTTTTTAATTTAAAAGTTTTTCTTTCTTCTTTATTTTTCATACCTGCATGGAACTAAGAAGCTGATGTGCAATAAACTATTAACACAAGTATGTTCCAAAATTAATTAGAAAGGTCCAGAATCCAGACAAGTTAAAGGCTTCTGATATTAATAAAAGGATATAAATAAATAAATAAATAAATAAATAAATAAATAAATAACGTGAGAAGTCCTTTAAGTCACTTCTCATCTTAATTTGTTCTATGTTAATCTTAGTTCTGCTTTTCTTTTAACATAGCAATGCAATAGCTTGGTGTTAAAAACATTTAGCTTCTGACATCAACCACTATAAGGGAAACAAATTTTATGCTGCTGTCTCATATCATGATGACATTTTTATCTGCAGAGTAGTAATACAGTCTTCTGGAATTTATATCAATAATTACCACTAAATGTGATGCGAAGAAAAGTGTGAATCTTTAATACTCTTTTAATACCTCTTCCCAATTTAAACCAATCGTCAATATCACTAGGATTAAGATTCAGACTGAAACTGGAAAAAAGGAAACGGTGCTTAATTTTAATTTCTGTTAGATTGGTTGCTAGCTATGGATCTGAGATACTAACATAAGAATTTATTAGTAAATTTTAATTTTTCCAAAAATCACTAAAGAGTTCTGGCCAAACTATATGCATGTAGATATTGTGAAATGAAGTCAGATGCAATCTCCCTAGCAAATAATATCTTTAGACAAAGTTCACTGTCTTTCACATTCCTTTGTGAGCAATTCAACTGTGCACAATTACACATGTAAATTACCCATGTCAAAATATTAAAGAAAGGTTACGATTTACAGGTTATAACAGTTTATGTCCTCAGATCTTGAAGTCATGATTCTACAGTCTCACTTCATGTTTCCTCTCTGGCAAGTAAAGACCTTAAACATCATACTCTTGCACTCCTGATATGTACACCTCAGCCTCTCAAGTGCTATGATTATAAGAATGTGCTACCACATCCAGCTTTATTTAATATTTCAGTGTGTAAGAGTCAGAAAAGCCATAAGAGAGACTATGGAAAGATAGAAAACACTTAAAATTAAAATTAAAACAAATCACCCCTCTAGGGACCTGGTGAGATTATCCAGTCAGCAAAGTGCTTGCCATAAAAACATGACAACCTGAGTTCACATCTTCAGCCGCCATCAGAGTTGGGCATGACATTTATGTTAATTTTTGTCAACTTGACACAGAGCTCGACATAGCTAGGAAGAGAGAATCTCAATTAGAACTTTCATACATCAAACTAGCCTCTGGGTATGCCTATGGGGCATTTTCTTTATTGCTAATTGATATAGATAGACTCATCCTAGCATGAATGTTGCCGGTGTTGTATAAGCCAGTGGAGCTAAGCAAGCAATGAAGAATAAACCTTCATCCCTCCATTATGTCTGCTTTGGTTCCTGCCTCCAAATTCTTGCCTTGGATTTCTTCCTTGTTTTCTCTCAACTCTACCTTGTACTCAAATTAACCCTTCCCTCCCACGAGTTGCTTTGGGCCAATGTTTTATTATATCAATAGAAGGCAAGTTGGGGCAGGATTGCATGAATGGAATTATAGCAACGGGGAGGCAGAGACAAGTGGATTCTTAGGCCTTGCTAGCGGAGGAGTCAAAGCAAACAAGTGAGCTGCAGATTCAGTGTAAGGTTCTGTTAAGGAAAATTCAAAGACAAAATAATAACTAGAGGGGCAAGTGACTGAGAACAATACCAGCCATTGAAATCTGGACTACACATATATATTTGTACTTGTGCGTACATACATAAAATATGTATATACACATATTCAAAAGAAATCACAACTCTATTACCCCCATAAATAAAAAGCTGAATGAGCCACACTAAATAGCAAATTTTAACCTTACATTCATCAGAGAACTTAGGTAAATTTGCTCTAAGACTAGAAATTTAGATAGGTGAATGCATTATGGAAAGGTAATTAGAAATATAGAATTTCCATAGGCACCTGTGCCTAGAGAGGGATCTAGATGTGACATTGATGAGCCAGTAATAGTTGTTGGTAGGGAAGTATGATAAACTCTCCAGGGCATTCCAATTGTGGAAAAACTCTTCTCTTTCTCTAGTTTTACCTTTCTCTTAGGACCTCACAATATATACTGTAAAAATATTTATCTTGACATTTCAACAAGGAATGAAGTTTCCTACCGGTAAGAATTTTTTTTTACATTTTTAACTTTTTGATAATTTATTTTAACATTGATATATATATATATATATATATATATATATATATATATAGTGCCAAAGAACATGACCTAATCATAGGACTATACAAGTTCAAGTTCCCCATTCCTTCACACCTCAGTAAGTACATTAGAAAAACATTATTACTATAGTTCTACTTATGTAGCATACTGTGTCCATCTTTTAAACAAAAATATTATGAAGTATATCTTTTTTTGTTGTTGTTGTTGTTTTTGTTTTTTGTTTTTTGAGACAGGGTTTCTCTGTATAGCCCTGGCTGTCCTGGAACTCACTTTGTAGACCAAGCTGGCCTCGAACTCAGAAATCCGCCTGCCTCTACCTCCCAAGTGCTGGGATTAAAGGCTTGTGCCACCACCGCCCGGTTTGAAGTATGTCTTTAAGAAACCAAGTGTTAATAAAACTAACAAGCATCAGAATGAGCTACATAAGGACATGAATGTAAAAATTTTCAGACCATTATTGATTTTTACTTATTTTTCTCTCATACATTACATCCCTACTGTAGTTTCTCCTCCCTTCTCTCCTCCAAATTCTTCTCCCCGCCTACATCCTGCTGTCCACTCCTCCTCCATTTCTCTTCAGAAAAGGACCATTGTACCAGGACTATCAACCAAACATAGCATATCAAGTTGCCATGAGACTAAGCACATCCCCTCTTAAGGCTGGGCAAGGTAACCCAGTAATAGAAATTGGCTTCCACAAGAGGGCAAAGGAGTCAGAAAAAGATCTTCCTTCTCTCACTGTAGTTCCACAGGAAGACGAAGCTACGCAACCATAACATATATGCAGAGGACCTAGGTCAGATCCATGCAGGTTCCCTGATTGTTGACTTAGTTGTTGAGAGACACTATGAGCCCTAATTGATTCTGTGTTTTGTTTTGTTTTGTTTGTTTCTTTGTTTCTGGTGTCCTTGACCCCTCTGACTCCTACACGTTTGGCTGTAATTCTCTGCATCTATTGCCATCAGTTGCTGGATGAAGCCTCTTTAATGATAATTAAGGATTATCCTAAGCTTTTGTTTATGAGTGTAGCTGAATATGATTAAGAATCATTTTACTGGCTTTTTTTTCCTAGTTTCTTAGTTCTCTGCGATATCAGGCCTCTAGTAGTTTCTGGCCTTCTGGGCAGTGTCAGGGATCGGCTACCTATCATAGCATGGGTTTTAAGTTGGTCCAGTCATTAGTTAGCCACTCCTATGAGGTCTGGACCACCATTAGCACAGCATATCCTGTAAACAGGACTCTTGTAAGTCTGAGGTTTTGAGGCTGAGTTGGTATCCGAATCCCTCCACTGGAAGTTTTGCCTGGTTACAGGAGATGGCTGATTTAAGCTTTGTCCTCCCACCTTCTGACTAAGAGTCTTAGCTAGCGTCACTTACAAAGGTTCCCGGGAGATTCCATTTCACTGTGTTTCCCACTACCAGATCCCTTCTGTTTATTCTCCTACCAGTCCTCTGTCCACCTGTGATAACTATTTTATTTTTTCATTACCAGGAAAATTCATGTTGAGCCTTTCTTGTTACTTAACCTCTCTGGATATGTGGATTGTAGCATCATTATCCTTTACTTTACAGAAATATCCATTTATAAGTGAATACATACCATGTTTGTCTTTCTGGGTCTGGGTTGCCATAGTAAGGCTAATATTTTCTAGTTCAATATATTTGTCTGCAAATTTCATGATATTTTCTTTTTCTAACCTCTGAGTAATACTCCACTGTGTAAATGTACCTCATTTCCTTTACCTATTCTTCAGTTAAAGGTCATCTAAGTTGTTTCCAGTTTCTGTTTATCACAAATAAAACTACTATGAACATAATTAAATAAGGGTTCCTCTGGTAGGATAGAGCATCATTTGGGTAAATGCCCAGGAGTGGCATAGCTGGGTCTTGACAAACAATAATGTTTAAAATAAAATTAATACATGAAGTACATTAGTGGAAACAGTATAGAATGCAAAAGAGAACTGGAAAAAGAATAAACCATCCAATATTTTCTGAAAGTATTACTTACAGATAAGCAAAGATGATAATTATATTAAACCTATATTCAGAAATCAAGTATACCAGACTAGAATACAAAAATGAATTTAATATGATTTAGGGAAAAAATCCAATACTTCTTGTGCTATTATAAAAAAGTTAAGGACACTTACTTTTCAAATAAAAAGGAGTTTTATTCACCAGAGTATCTATTTTGCTCACATCTATTTTTGTCGCATCCCCAAAGTACAGGAAACACCATATCCACCAAATAAATATGTATTGAATTAAGAAATGAGTGACTGGCTGACAATGATTTGAGTTTTAGGGTTCTCTAACATGCAAGTGAATTTAATAGAAATAGGATTTTTATTTCTCCTATGATTCATATTTGAGCTTGAGTCATAGTGAAAACTGTCAGGTAAAAATAGTGACAGGGTTATTAAATTGCCTCTGGGTAGATCGAAAGATAACTTCAAATATGTCACTTTTAATATAAAAATATTAAAAAGCTAACAAAAATGACTCCAAAAAGAGGTTTTAATAATTGTATGTTTTAAACAAAGGTTCATGGTTTAGAGGATTAAAAGGGAAAATTCAGGTGTGTCCACTATTGGAGAAGAAAAATAATATATTGGTTTGCTAAATTTAGACATTTCTGCAACACTTGAACAACTTGAGAAATAAAAGTATTCACACAGGAAAAGATGAACACAGCTCAAGTTAATGAACACAGAACACTACTATACCTTAGGTCTAGCCCCACTTCAAGGAGTATAGTTTTAAAAATGTAATCAAATTTCCTCTTGAATATATACTGTTTTTCTCACAGTCTCAGATATTCTTAATATTTTGTTAATTTAGTATACACATATTTAGCCACTGTAAAATATAAAAATATCAAGAAATAAATGTTCTGATTATATCATTTGAAATGATGAAATGAATATGAAGATTTAGGAGTGAGGTTGAAACAATATGTTTTTCTTCTGTTCTCATACCTTCAGATTTAGCAATGAAATAAAAATATATCAGTAATACTTGTGCAAAAATATAGGAGAATTATGGATTTCTGTGGAATGGAGCTGAATGCATAGTCATTCCATGATATCTGCATGAAACCGGTTCTACGATTACCATGGACAAAAAAAATCCATGGATACTTAAATTACAAATATAAAATGGTATGACAGTTTTCTGCAAGACCTAATGCAACACACAAAAGAATACTCAGGAAGCAGTCACATTTTATTGTAGACAAATGGCAAAAATGTTGATGTGTTATTTGATATATTTTCCCTATTTTTTATGATTTGATGGTTGCTGTACATGTTTTTACATTTAAAACCAATATTATAGAAAAAACAAAAAATGTACATGCAGTAGCCAACATGTCCCAGTTTCATGTTTGAAGGAGATAAGTTTAGTAGGGAAAGTTCATAGAGTTCTAGGGAAACTATTATAGAAATACAATTCAAGTCTACATAGACATTATAAATAAAAGGAGACCAGGTTACAGAGTGGAAAGAATTAAACACAGTTTATAAACAGGGTTAAAAGAAGAGATACTTTTGTTTTACTCATGTGCCTTTTAAATTTTTATAGTATTGTAAATTATATCCAGAACTTTATATTTGTTAGGGAAGCACTCTATCATTTTACTACACAGTCAGCCTTGGCACAGCTAAGTTTGAGAGTCTAACCTGCAGATTTTTGAACCACTAGTTGCTGCCGCAAAACTAATTCATCAAAAGAAAGTGCAAATAATCAGTTAGGAAGGAGTTTTGTGTGAGTTATAATGATTCACAAAGCTTCCATTAACAAAACATAGCATGGATATAACATTTATTAATGAGTGCCATTTTGTCCAGTGGAATGCTGAAAAGCAAGATAGGCAATCTCCAGAAGTAATATTCATCTATTATATAAATATTTATAGAGAACTGGGATATACTGACATAGGACCAAATAAATGCAGTGAACAACATTTGCATGACAACTGCCTCCTCTGTGATTCAGCAATTTGAATGTAAACAATATGTAAATGTTCAACAATTTTAATGTAAATAATAACAGATGTGATTACATACTGGAGTAGTCTGGAAAGAAATAATGTAAACTATAGTGTGGATTAGAGAGTCTGGAAATGCTTCTCTGAGACTATCATAAAAACTGATTTCTAATAATGAAAATGAATCAGTTAACTGTATATGGAGCTCCATTGCCAAGATCTTTAAAGAGGAGTGATGCTTACTTAGTATGATTGAGGAACATAGCATGCCATCGCGTCTTAAATTTGGTAATCTAGCAAAAAGTGGTGAAAGAAAATTAGATTTGTCTTAATTACTTTTTCTATTGTTGTGATAACACACCATGAGCAAGGCAATTTATAGAAGAAAGAATTTATTAGGGACTTACAGTTCAGAAGTTTAGAATCAATCAATGACCATCGGCACTCTGCCAGCAGCTGAGAACTCACATCTTGATTTGCAAGTAGCAAGCAGGAAAAAGAGTCAGAGACTGCTTTTGAGTCCTCATGGAGCTTTTGAAACCTCAAAACCTGTCTGTCCCCAGTGACTTACTTCCTCCAAGAAGACCATATCTCCCAAATTTTCCCTGTAATCTCCAATACCAATGGGCTAAAGCATTCAAACATATGAGCCTACAAGAGTCATTCTTGGCCGCGCCATCTTTCCTCTGAGCCCAGCGGACACAGCTAGGGACACCCCAGGACTTTAAGATCGCATTGGGGTTACGCGTGAGTGCAGAGGTGGTTTTGGGAGCAGCAGCTCAGCAGTTCCTCCCAGGGGCAGGAACTGAGAACTCCGCCCCACCGGAGGCTGGGCTTCTCCCAGCCAGACACCCTCGCCGCCGCGCCA